>APFE030178094.1:70170-139380 GCA_000404065.3 Pinus taeda
AAGAAAGTAAATTGCATAAATAAACTAATCACACTACTTGAATTTTTCAAATCCTTTACCCCTCAGCTCAATCTACCTTGGGGAAGTAATCATGAACATAACAAGCAGTATGATAACTAAATGTAAAAAGAAATTAATCACACTACTTAGACTCTTCTAGTTCTTTACCATTCAGCCCAATCTACTTTATGGAAAGCAACTATGAGTAAGTAATATGACAACTAAATCATGCTACAGTTAGTAATCTTCTGATCTCCTGCTAATATAGTCATTTGACCACAGAAAGAAATCATAAATTGTTAAGCAGTATGATACCTAACTAGCAGAAAAAGAAATAAACAAATAACAACTTGAAAAGGACAATGCTGAATGTAAACTGCAGAAAATAAAGGTTAGCAGGAAGGACAAGATGATCACATATGCCAAAAGTTATTAAAAAAATGAAAGATTGCCCGGGCTGTCTAAGAGAACCTGCAAAAAGCACTGATCAATTTACAAAAACAAGAGTAAAGATATGAACAACAGAAACATAAAACATATTATGTACAACTAATGATAAAACAAAAGCATAATGAAACTAAACAAATACTTTACAGGGCTTCAGCGTGCAGGGTCCCTCTGCCACTTCAGCCAATCAAACAATCACACGGCTATCTTCAGAAAGGTCTTCTCATGTATTTAAATCAACAACATACATAACAGTGGGGTGATAAGATAACCAGCAGCATGCGGAAATTACATAAACAGTTCGGAATTTCTATGCATCAAAAGTCTCTTTACAACATTTCACAACGCGTTATTTATAATGTAAAAATTCTACAGTTAACAAATCAACTACTATGCTATTAACTGCGTGCCATAGACACGTAGATCTCTTCAGCCGAGATCTAGTGTAACTGTCGTTATGCTTCTTAAATCTTTGGAGTGGTTGGTTGTTAGATTAATTGTTCAAGAATGATCCTCAGGTGTGCTGGAGCCTCTGTGAGCTAGGAACTAGGCCACGTATCATTCACGTGCCCAAAACAGTGGCGTGCCACCGCTGAACTCTTTGGTTGGCCACGTCTTTGACTTTGGTTGACCGCGGCCTCTAATGGATGATTTGGCTGGTTCGAAGGGACACGATCCATGTACATGCCATCTGGAGCTTGCCCATATAGCCCGTTCCTTCAGAAGACACCTGGAGCACAGCTTTTAACAAAATAGCTGCGGAATCCTGTGCTGGCTGCGGAAACTGACAAGTTTCCACAGCTGCATGAACAAAAGACTGAACCAAATAACAGACATCAGTATAGTTAGAAAACCATATAAACAGTCCTTTTTAAACTATAATGCAATGATTCAACAACTGGATGAGTGAAGTGAGTGGAGTATGAGGGTTAAGAGGGTGTGTAGGAAGGTGCAAAGTTGAGGCTCAACAATAACATTCATTGTGTATAGGCCTCTAACTATCGTTCCTTCAACTATGAATTCATAGTGATTTTTTAAACCTTGATCTATGACTTATAAAATTGAGAGTACATTTTTCCTGATCCATGTTATATAAATTTGGTTCAAAGGAAAATATGGAAAATATATATAGGCGTTACCATATCCTTTTAGTTATTCATATCTATCATCACCTAGATATATTTTAGTACTATTAGTTTTCTGATGATATGTTTTAGAATATTATCTATTACAACTAATATAAATATATTCTCTTGAATTTATGAACCTCTAATTACAATCAAATACTTCTATTGATAGGGATACATCTAAAATAAGTAACTTTAGATCAGGTCATTACTTAACTCAGCTTCTCTATCAACAAATTTTTCTTGATTTCTTCTATATTTGGACACATTAAACTTATTTATCCTATAGTCAAAAGAATAGTTCCCAAACATACTACAATAATTACATGTTCCATTCTTTTTCATCTAGTAGTTATCCTTGATGAAACCCTAACTTGATACAAATTGATATCAATTTTTCTTCCATTGCTCTAACCCATGTCCTTCCTTTGTTTGGTTTCTTGGATTTAGCCATAAACGATTGATATCAATTTTAGAAATCTACAGCTAATACTTTCTCCACTTTCCTCTTCTTGCATAAGGGTCCTTCTCAAGTCATCAAACCAAGGTGGTTTCTATCTTGCTACAATATTTTTGATAAATACTTAACATTTATGCAACATACCATTTAATGGTAAAATAACTAAATCACTACTTGATAACTTATCACCATTATCATCCAACTTAAGTTTTAAATCTTCAAATCTAGATTGATAATTGGTAATATTCTAATTTTCTTCTCCTTAAATTGAAGTAAGCTTTCTTTTCATACATTTTAATATCTCCCATGTCTTAGTTGATGTTTTTCATTCCCTTATATAAGGAATGGTAATGTTGATGTCTTCCATTCACTTATATAAGGAATGATAATGTTGTTGATAAACATTCTTACGAGAATCTTTTCCTTTGTTTTTCTGCTCCTCTAATGATTAACTAAGGCTATGAGAGAAACTAGTTTAGATTTTAATAAACTCACAGTTTCCCATGTAATCTCCAAATTTATATAATTCAATCCATCCCACTTATTTTACTTCATTTAAATAGGAATCCATTATATTTCACATGACTAATTAAAAAATAAATAGAAGGAGCTCATGTGGAGTATCAATTATCTCAAATTAACCAATTGTGCTATCACTCCACCACCATCATGTACTCTTCTCACAAAAGAAACCTCTTCTTCACAACCTCTCACATCAAGCTCTAATTCAAAAATAAAAATCACACACAACAAATAAACAAAATGTAGAAAATGGTGGTTCTCTGCATATATATTTTTAAACAACTGCATAAACATGATTTATTATAGAATAAAAGATATTTCAAGACATGATTTGAATCTAAGATATACTTATCTAACTAATTTAACTAAATACTATAATTATTGTTACTATTTAACTCTATCAATTATTTGTCAAATTCAAAAATTAGCAATTTAATGACAATTACATCATTTATTCTAATACAATTACTAATAATATCATATAAAATTAATAATCTAAAATTAGTAAATTCTAATAAAATAATTATTCAATTATTTGTATAAAATTCTAACCTAAAACTCTTATTTTGGTCAATTTAATTTGAATCATAACTGACTTTCAATCATTTAAGAAAATTGCAACCAATCCCAACTATCCCGTGACATGATAAATCCATTATCTAATATCATGTGTTATCATGTCATCGACCAATGCAAACTGTCTTTTTTTACTTCCAAACATTTTGAATTGGGATTATGAAAAGATTTAGTATTTAATGTTCAATGAAAATTTAATTCCTATACCTCGAGTACCTTTAATTCTTTTAGTGATGGTGTTGATAGCTATGTTCTTGGTTTTCATTTGTCGTGGTTTCAATTTGTTGTTTCAAGACGATTAATAATACATAATGTAAATGTCCTAGTTTTCCCTTGTTATATCAAGGGGATTTATGCCACCTTATATTTCCCTGGTTATTTCAAGGGGATGTATGCCATCAAAGGGGATTCATAAGATGACATATTATAATTAGATTTTTTTATAAAAAAAGTTATAAAAGCAAACTCACTCAGAATGACTAATTTATTAAAATAATAAAAATTTAAAAAATATTTGTTTACCTAAAATTTTCTAAACCTCTCACAGAGCATAAATGGGAAGAAGTTTAAAATAAAAACACCTAAAGTGTTTTCAGGAAAAGGTCTTAAAACAATGATTTATAAATATTTTGATTCCATCTACATGAAATCAAATTCTATCACATTTTTACTTTCCCTTCCACAAATGGTGCGAGTTATTTAAATTCAAACAAAGCAGAAAAAGGAGTAGATAAGGCATTAATGTATACGTGTCAAGTTACAATGAGATGAGAGGTGCTTGAACATGGAGTTAAGCTCTGAACCTTGAGCTTTGTTAACTGAAATACTTAAATTTCTTAGCTGTCATACCTGGTGGACGTTATCACCATGTTTATCACCATGTTGTAGGAATGTAATGTGAACATTTGAGCGTAGAACTTAAAAGATTTATCCCTAACTAGTTTCCAAATAAATCTATGTGCTAAAGATTGCTTCTTACACAGTCGTTTATAACCTTGTGGAATGGGTTTTGGATTTTTACACAGTGATTTTTCTAAAGGAAAGGAGTTGTGTTTAGTGTGATTTTTTTGATTTTTTGGTGTTTGAATTTGGGGAAAAATTTGAGATGAAATTTTGACTTATGTTATTTAAACTAGTTTTCCTGAAAAAACCTAGGGCATTTCTATTGTGCAAAGAATACCCATCAAGCTTGTGATTTCAATAAATTCCAGCCAGATTTTAGAAAAATTAAACAGAAAAAATTCACTGGAGAAACTTCCAAAAAATCACACTAAAAACAACTCTTTTTCTAAATAAATTGCAAAAATTCAATAAAATATTTTGTGCTCTGTAATATCTTATAAATTATTTCCCAGCTTATTCCAACGAGTAAGACACCGAAAAAGATATGGACTTGTTTCCATCACTATGATACGCGAAGAATTTCACTCAAAAGTATGGTGATGAATAATTTAACTCAAAAGATCCACTAAGTGTTACTTAAGGAAAATCAAGGGCCTTTCATCGCTGAATTTGACTGGAGCATAAAATTATGATCTTAAATGACTTTGCATTTTATTTTTTTAAAAGCCATTCTTTTTGTTTAGTTTTCAAGGTTCTGGGCGTTTATTATTGTAAACGTAATTTTGCGAATTTTTTTCATACCATGCGTGAGATAACATCAATGAGGAGATGAATAAATATAAATGCAGAGTAAAAAAAGTCATCATTGAAAACGCTAGAAAGTGAATAAAAAAGAAACAAGGGAGGTGAGAAGTATGACCTGATTTAAAAGATACAGAGAAATTAGAATAACAAGGTAGTGAAAAAAACAGACAATATATAATTATTGATCATGGGAAGATAATCTATATAGAAGATGGGATATTATTTATAGAAATGAAAGAGAAGAAGAGATATCAGAGAAGATGGTTGTGATGAAAAGAAGCAATAAGATTGAGGAAAGTGACGATTGAAGGGATGTAGAGAACCAAGAAAAAAAATACCTGGTCCAAAAATAAATGATTAAATGAGATAGATGAAAAGGAAAAAGAGATTATGAGATAAGAGATAGAAGGTGCGATAAGGGAAGATTAAAGGAAGATTTAGTGCTTTGGACTGAGAAAAATCATAGGAATTTGGAAAGTATGGGAAAGGCTTAGGGGCCCTAGCAAGATTCACTCAAGAGAACAAAAGTGAATGGTTTTGATAGGAAGTTTGCTAGGGAGCACTCCTTGGGAAAACATCTAAATCTAATGAGAGATGTGCATGAGTTAAGTAAAGTACGTGTATATCAAATAATTTGAAAATGGTAAAAAAGATTTTGAATATTTTTATTTTTTATTTTTGTGTTAGAATAAAAATGGTTTATTATTTTTTCCTTAATATAGTTGTATTTGTTTTTTCAAAGAGATAGAAAGAAAGTAAAGTATGTATGGATTTTTTATTAAAAAATGAAATTACCAATGTGATATCTAATTCTATAGTACTTTAAAGTTGAATTATTATTACATATTTATTTATTGACACAATATTTAATTATAAAATTACCGAAATGCATTAGTTGTGTGAATAGCATAAATTTAAAGATTAGTTAAAACTTTTAACTATTTTTATGATGAAATTAATACAATAATAAAACTTGAATAAATAAAAACATTTATATTTAAAATTAAATTGCAGAATGTAAATTTAATATACTTTTGGTAATATGATTTTCTTGCTATAATATTATTTACTATTGGACATAGTCACATATTTTTATTTAAACCTATCTTTGAATATCTTTTTTATTTTCTAATAAATTTTTTGATCTCTCATAATCTTTTTATATTTTATGTTTGCTTTTTGCTCCCCAGGTAAAAACATAAATTATTTTACTTTTAATTATTATTTTTACCATCTATATATTGTCTTAATAACATGAATTAAAATTATTATTTTAGTTTTATATGAAATATTTATAAGGTAATATAAGATTTAATTATTTACTTAGTTTTTATTATTTTTCAGATATGGAATCATTTTTATTAAGGCTCTTAGAGTGAAAGCTAAATATACCAAGTCCCCTTCATATTAGGTTGTAATCTTAAAAATGAATGGAGCTAGCACAATCGCACTGAGATTATTAATATTTTTTATTGTTTTACATTAAATTTAATCAAATATGTATATTAAATAATGTGTTTGTACATTGAATACTCACTGAATCACACATTTCTTTCATATTGAATTATAAAATCCACCTCTCAATGCAATAATTATTTAATTTTATGATTATGACTCCATTAAATATTAAATTAAGTTTATGAATAATTTTGTTTTTCGTTAGATAAGAAATTATTTATATAATTATGCAAAATCTAATGTGTACATATTTTATTATTTTTCTCATGAGTTAAATATTGATTTTATATAAAAAAGAAAACATATAGTTTTAATTAGACATAATTGGAAAAAAAATTACCAATTTCATATTTAATAAAAAATAAATTAACTTGCATATTACAACAAAATTTATATACAAAAAAATTATATTATAAATAATTAATATTAATGCCCTACCAAATATATTAAAATTTGAAAACTTAAAAAATATTTGAAAGTGTATATTGCACCAAAAGATATACTTTACTTAAATTTGATGTGATATTTCCATGTCATGGTAGGTTGACTTCTTTTGAAATCATCAAATTAAAAAATAGAAAATGACACATATCTTGCCAACTTTATTACACTAGATTAGGTAGACCTATCTACTTAGTCATAGGTATCCAACTATACGTTTTGATTAGATTTGGTGTGATTTGTTTAGATTTGGTCTAATATTTTTATTGAAAGATAAGCTCGGTACCTTTAAATGGTGGAAAATGACACATATCTACTTGCCCTGGCCAACCTTATCTAGTGGACGAATAAATCATTATTCCGATTTCGTCGTCTTTCGTTAACGTTGAGAAGACAATTTAGTGGCTGAATACTTTGGCTAAAATTTATTTAGTGGGCATCATATTCTGAATACCCTTTCTTGGAAGGGGCCTCGCAATAATTTAAACGGAGAAAAGTTGCGTATATATTTCCTATAAAAAAATTAAACGGACCTCGCGATAACCCGAACAAAGAAACACTTGAGGCGTGCCATTATTATGCTGCCATTGCGATGGAGAGGATCACCACACAAATTCTAGGAACAGGCGGAAAATAATTTGTGAAAAAACACAACTTGATTGTCACTTTAACAACTATAAAGTATCTTTAATTATTCATATTGTACAATGGAATGGTTGTTTGTTCTTCCTATTTTAGATTTTATTGGTTAAAAAAATTATAATTTTTAGACTTTAAACGGTTATCAATTTTCGATTTTCATATCTTTTATCAAATGATTTAAGAATTGTTATAATAAATTGTAAGAAAAATTAAATATATAATATATTACAGTAAAATTTAGGATAAGTAGCGGATGTTTATTTTAAAAATACCAATTTAATTTATAATGTATTAATATTATGTCTCAATATTTATAATGTATTATATAAATGATTTTTATTATTTTTGATTTAATTTTTTAAATAAATGTATTTTTTTTACTTGCTTATTTTTTAATAAGGGTGGGTCGTTGTTTGTGAAATTTCTTTGTTTACTTTCATTTTTATTTTCAGTGATTATGTCTATGTTTTGCATAGTATTTTTCTTCCAAGATATATTATATTTTTCATAATATATCTCTCTCACCCCAACCTCACCTTGAAGTGGGGTGGGGTTGTTTTTGGTAATATCTCCTCCTAACTCCACCCTCACTCTTAGATGGTTTTTGGGGAAGATATTATGCTCGATGTTTTATGCAAAAAATAATATATGAGGAAGATATTATGCAAGATATTTTATGTAAAAAATAATATGTTTTGGATAATATCCAAAAAACGAACAAAGAGTTGTGCGGACACACAAACAAATATATTTAATTATTCTAAATCACACAATTACATCAATGTATTTAATGTATTAATGAAATCCAACCATTTCTAAAATGAGGGATTGTTGTTGAGAAAAGATCTCAATTGTCAAATCAACTCAACAAACCAATCTTACCTATTTGATAAAATAAGCGTTATTTCCAAGTTCCCCCCTTAACGTTTATGTTATTACGTAAGTCACAAATTACATATAAATTATAGCAAGTCTAATAGGTTCTTCATTAGTAATTATGTTCATTATGGGATCTGGCAAACACTACTCTTTTTCACCACCACACAAGCTACCACTTGATCTTCATTTGAAGCATATCCACCTCCAACCATTGTTGAGAAACTTTGCAGAATTGACATTTCTTAACTACCCCGAAGAATAGCTGAGATATTGATATCTCTATGGACAAGTTTCCATCCTAGTTGTATGCACCAAAATACACACTTCCAATTATATAGGTAACATGTCTAAATACAAAGCTTATCCAATAGTCAATTATGCAACTCACCTTTCTTCACACACACATACACACATTGATAAATATTATAACTGATACCTGCTTTAGAAAAGCATGATAGGTTATGTATTAAATTCATTATCACTATCACAATCTGAGAAGTACTAAAGGTTGGCTTCTTGCAAGTCTTCAATAGTAGCTATGTTAATTGATTCCTTTTATTGTCCATTTAAAAGATCTATGGCACGAGTTTTACAATTGAAGGTTGTATGTCCATGTTTTCGATAGTAAAAAAATTCAACTGAGCTCATGTGTCATTTTATCATGTGAGTTGTCCTTTGTTTTACATGATTTCATCCTCTTTTCTTCTGCTAAGAGTGTTGCAATCGTTTAATCTCGTGATCGAGAGGAAAATTAACCTAAGGTAAAAATAGCATTATCATACTTTGAAGATAAGCTATTTAACAACATAGCCTTATCATCTTCTTCTACTTTACCTCGATTTCCTCTAGCTGCCTTATGAGTGATTTTAGATCATTTATGTGTGTAGACAATGATACCCCATTATGCATTTTTAATTTGAATAATTTCAATTCCAAAGAGAACTTTGCATTCACGGCCTTTTCTCTAAATATGTTACTTAAGCGTTCCCATAATTGTGAAGAGGAGTTTCCTAAATCTATAAAGTGAAGTTGTGAATGTGACAAAGATAGTCCTATAATACACTTAGCTCTCTCTTCACTTTTCTGCCATTCAACTATTTGTTTTAGATCTTGGGCTGTTGGTTCTAATCCTTTTACTAAGCTCCATAGGTTTTTATGCATCAAATTCATTTGGACTTTCACCTTCCATGTAGAGAAGTTTGACCCTTTAAATTTTTCAACAACTATTTGCCCCATGATTAAAATCATAAATTATTCTATAATTATTATTACCTTGTGCACTGCTTACAACTCTTATGATGGATCCCGTGGCTTTCTTTACTTTTTGGTGGCAGTAATATAAGGCCTTCAACCACTTTGTGCAGATTCCTCTATTGGATTCTAGTCAATATGGACCTGATAGTTCTTGTTGCTACAACCAGCGACCTTCAGCAAATAAAATTTATAAATATCTAACTTATAAACAAAATACACTATGCCTTACTGTCTACGCCTCTGTTTCTAGTGTCACAATGCCCATCTTGATTTTCTATGAAATCCAAAGGAAGACCCCACCTTGCCTTGCAGTTGTTCTTCACTTTGACCTCTCTGGAAATATTTCCAACATGTTCATGTAGGAAAGACCATCTATAATGACATATTGAGCATATGAGAGTGTGGTCTTGGCATTTTGTACCGAGGCAAAGTTATCAGAATCAGTGATCTCGGGGAATTTCTACAGAACAAACACTAGAGCAAGAATAAAAATTGTTGCTCAAGCAAAGATCAACTGCTATTGTGACAGATCCAATCAAACATCACTTTTAGGCACACCATTGATGTTTGCGTGGCAATAACAAGATCTCCAGGAGCTTCACGAAATTGCAGGTGAAACATTCGATTTCTAGGAGCTACAAATGAGAAAGGGATACAAGATTGATCACCATAGCCCAGATGTTCCTCAAATAGTGCCCCTTCTCTACCATAGCCCTAAAGCCATTGACTTGTATTTCTCAGCCTCAGATTGAATGTGTTCCTCTTACATTTTCCTATGCTTTGATACCAAAAAGAAGAAAAAAGAGATGTGCACATGCACAAACAAATATATTTCAATTATTTTTAATCACACAATTACATCATGTATTTATTGTATTAATGAGATCCAACCATTTCTAAAATGAGGGATTGCTGTTGAGAAAATATTTGAACTTTCCAGTCAAGTTAACAAATCAATCTTACCTATTTTCTAAATTAAGTGTTATTTCCAAGCTATCTCCCAACACAGACACACACAAACACTAAATCGTGTTTTGCGTAATACACACCACCCCCCCCCCCCCCCGCCCGCCCACAACTTTTTTTATTTTAGGTTCTTAGTGGGGGTTGATATTATCCAAAACTAAGAGTGGGGTGACATAAAGTAGTGTTGAGGTAGGGGATGATATTATGAAAAACATAATATACTTTTTACATAACATATTCTCCACCATCACCTTATATTTCACATAATATCTCCCACCACCCACACCCATACATGACCCGACGCCCATAATTGTCACTCTAATTTAAATATACCAATAAGTTTACATTATTTACAATTTTCTTTTTAAAATTTATGTAATAAAAAATTAGATATATTAGATGTTAAGATTATAATTTGAATTATGTCAAAATTTCTTTATTTAGCTTTATCATATTCTATTTTTAATGTTTTTAAACATTTAAGCTATATTCATAGTCTAAAATATATGAGAAAATAAGTATAGTAATATTTAGAAACAAATTCACCTTGATGTGATGATAGGGACTTACTCCCTTAGAAATAAAGTCTGTAACCTATGACTAATTTTTGTCTTTTCATGCCTCAACATGATAAATAGTTTTATCAACTTCTCTCAACAACAAAAGTGATTTATAGAACAAACTGCTTAAGTGTAGGTTTTGATTATCATTATTTTTTGGCATGGAATAACATATTTCTATGTTTAGACATATCCTTTCCAGATTCATCACATAAATGTATTAATTTCCAATGTGTTTCAAACCAAATAATGTGTTTTGTCATCAAGATGATTAGATAACTTGGTTCGAAATGTGTTGAAAATTAATAGATTTATTTGATGGATATAGAAGACATATATCTAAATACTTAAAGTCATAGAAGCCTACATTAAGATATCCTTCTATATTTCAACACAAGTTTGATAGGTTCAGATGTCCATTCTTTGGCATCATCCTTCCAAGAATAGATCAAGTACAGTTAAGGTTTGCTCTCATTTGTTATTTAGTAATTATCCCCCTCCTCTTCTCTTATGCCTTCAGGGCACACTGATATGCTTCTGCCATTGTCTTTGGTATATTATTGGTATGATTCTTCCATTGAAGAGAAGGATTATTGATATTATAAACCCAAGGGAATAATATTAAATGTTAAGATTATTATTATAAACCCAAGTAATTAATATTATAAACCCAATATTAAAAATCCATAATATTATAAGCCTAATATTAAACCAAAACTTTGTAATGTAACAATGTGATGTCAAATAAATTTCAATGTAATGCAACATTGTCACGATGATTGCTATATTGATTGTCATATTGAGACAATGTTTGCCACAATGTTACACTAGATAGCTTTTTGTACCATTCCAAAGTCATAGTATTAAAACCTAATATAAAACACTAACATTATAAAACCCTAACATTTAGGTTTTCTATTAATCTCTTAGGAATTAATATTATAAACCCTAAGAATGACATATGAGCCTAATATTAGTATTATAAACCCTAGAATTAATATTATAAACAGTATAATTATAAACCTTAATATTATAAACCCAGGGGATTAAAATTAAACCCTATAAATATAAACCCTAATATTAATTTTATAAACCATAGAATTAATATTAAATCCTAGGACTAATATTATAAACCCTAATATTCTAAATTATAAACCCAATATTAAACCTTAAAAATTATAAATCTAATATTAAGCCTCAGTTTCGTAATGTAATAATGCAACGCTGAATAAATTGCAATGTAATATAACATTGTCACAATGATTGTTAGATTGATTGTCATATTGAATTTTTTTTATTGCAATGAGATGTTGTCCTAGATTCCAGCCAAATGGTTTAACAAAATAAGAGACTTTTATTTTTTATTTTTTTAGTTCTAGTTTACAAGAACTTCATTTCATGCACGTTTTATGAGGATGTTTGTGAATAACAAGCAATATATAATGAATTACAATATATTCGAACGATCCTTATACGTACTCCAATTATCTTTATGTGAAATGTAGTATTAAAAGACATAAAATCTTAGGAGTTAATAGTAGACATGATTGGATTCTCAACTTTTTCATAAATGTGTGAAAACACTTTTTTTGTATACACAATATGTACACATAGATATATCTTCTATTTTACATTTAATATTCTTCAACTATACCATGGAGACATTTTCCATTGGAATCCTTCCTTGATGTCATTTATGATAGTTCAAAAAGAGTAGGAGAAGTGGAGTCCTAGGTAATAATGAGTTTCCTACAAATAAAGAAGTAATAAGTCCTTAATATGTCTTCTATCAATAATACATTTCCTTATCACCTTTCAACCTTCTCTGCAATGTATTTACTTCGCATCCTCACCTCTGCGTCCATTACCTTTATTTCAAATTGAACTTCTATGAGAGCCTAGTGGGTCTCTATAGAGGATTTTGTTTCTTGTTGAGCTTGCGTGGATACTTGTTTACGTCAAACAAATCAAACCCTATTTCTTGAACCATAAAGAGCCATAGTAGTGAGTTAGTATAACAAATGAGCAAGGGAGAATACTTTCAAGAGAATGAGAAATAACACAAGGTCAATCTTATTTATGTAAAAAATGAAGGGTTAGTAAGGATATAGGGAGAAAATGATAGAGGCGTAAAGATCTTGATAGGTAAGGAAGTTTCAAAAACAACAAATAAAACAAGATAGATGATATGAAAGAATGATTAGGAATAAGGCCTTAAGCCATACTTACCTAAAACAGAAGAGGAGAGGGATAATTACTAAATAACAAATGAGATAAAGTCATAATAGGCCTGATGAATTCTTGGAAAGATGATGCCAAATACAATGGAAAAGGGATATCTACATGCCCCGAAGGTAGAAGAGAAGATAATATGAAAATAGAACTCGGGAAGAGGTTGTGGTAATGCTAAGGGAAAAGTATAGTCATATGGAAAAGGAAAGTTTCCATCTCAAAAGAATGGTGTTGGAAGCTTAAATTATCAAGTATAGTTGTAAAGAGGAAGTGAATTTAGCGGAGTAATACCTTACCAAAGAGGTAGAGGTATGGGAAGGGGAAGAGAGTTTGTCATCCAATGTTGCAAATGTATCAAATTGGGTCAACGATATTTCGAGTTTCTTGAGAATGAGAACACATGATAGATGCATATATAGCTCAACTAGAAGCAACATAAGCTGAAGCACATGTGCCATAGAATGTGCTAGAGACTGGCAAAGCCTTGATGTTGAACAAAGTCTTGTTGAAGTCAAGAAAATATATTTCTTAACCAGCCCAAAGAAAATCCTTGTTTGAGACTATTTGCAAACTGAAAGGGAAGTGCTAGAAAGTAATGATTGACAGTGGAAGTACTAATAATATACTTTCCATAGAAATGGTGGAAAAAACAAGATTGAAAAGGATTAAACACCTAACACCATACAAGGTATCATGTTTACAAAAAGGTTTCTAATTGTTGATTAGTGAACAAAGTGAAGTAGAGTTTCAGATAGGAAAAAATAAGGAAAACAAATTACGATGCCATGCCATTGGATGTCTGCCATATCGTTTTGGGTTGACCATGGAAATTTGATAGGAAGGTGGTGAATGGTGGAGAGAATAAAACCTATATGTTTGAAAAGGATGACATCCACCATATCCTTGTGTCATTGAAAGAAGAGAGTACATCTAAAACAAGCAGCTCAAAACCATTGTTGTTAAATCGCAGAGAATTTCTGCAACAAATGGAGAAAGAGTAGGTCGATTATGCAGTAGTATCCAAACCAACGGTAATACTTATGCACACTAAAATTGCAGATTTACCTATTGAAGTTCAAGAAATTTTGCATGATTTTAAATACATTGTAGTATATTAATTTCAAAGTGAGTTTCCACTTAAAAGGAGTATCAACCATCAAGTTGATCTCATACCAAGAGAAAGTCTTCTAAATAAAGTTTCTTACCTGATGGAACCCAAGGAAAATGAGGAAATAAGGAAATATATTCAAGGAGTGTTAAACAAACGCTTGGTAAGAGAGAGTTTGAGTCCATGTGTTGTGCCTATAATACTAAGTCCAAAGAAAGGTGGATAGTGGAGGATGTATATAGATTCTTGACTCATCAACAAGATCGCTATCAGATACATATTTTCATTGCCGCAGATGGATTATATGATGTATATTTTGAGTGGAGAAGCTTACTTTTAAAAGATTGACCTAAAAAGTGGTTACCATCAAATCCATATTAGAGAAATGGACTAGTGGAAAACAAGTTTTAAGAACAATGATGGGTTGTATGAGTGGCTGGTCATGCCATCTAGGCTAACAAACGCACTAAGTAACTTCAAGATTTTAATGAGAAAATTATTGAAGGAATTCATTACTAAGTTTTCTATTGTTTACTTGGATGATTTCCTAATTTTCATCGAAATGAAAGAAGAACATCTTAGATAATTGAGATATGTTTTAGAAAGATTGCAGCAAGAAATGTTGCTAATTAACATGAATATATTTTCTTTTATGAAGTTTGAGTTAGTATACTTATGCTTTTCTATTTCCAAAGATGGATTGAAAATGTGTCCAAAGAAAATAGAGACAATTGTAAAGTGGTGTTCACCCAAGAATATTTTCGAAGTTAGGAGCTTTCATGGCTTAGCTAGTTTCTACTCGAAATTTAATAACAATTTTAGTTGTATTTGTGCACCCATCCTAGATATGATTAAGAAGACATCAAGCCATTTTGTTGGACAACAACAATGGAAGAAAAAAAATATAGCTATTAAAAAACAAGATCACTGAGAAGCGAGTGTTGAATTTTCTCGACTTCAATCATCATTTCGAAGTAAGGTGTGATGCTAGTGGGATAACCATTAGAACTATATTGAGGGAAGTGGAAAAACCTGTTGCATATTTCACTAAGAAGCTATGTGACTCAAAACATAAATACTCTTCTTCTAAGAAAAATTTCTACAATCTGGTTCAAGTTTTCAAGCATTAGAGGCATTATTTAATGCCTAAGGAGTTTGTAATGTTCTCAGACAATTTTGCATTATGGTATATAATGTAGAAACCTAAGTTGAATCATAAGCATGTAAAGTTGATTGAGTTCCTAGAAAGTTTTACCTTTATTTTAAAGCACATTAGTGGATAGAAGAATAAGGATGTAGATGATTTAAGTAGTAGAAGTTTGATTATGCAAGAGATTCAAGTACAAGTCTTAGGCTTTGAATATTTAAAGGATTTGCATAAAGTTTATGTTGATTTTCAAGAATATTTTGAAGCATGAAAGAACCATATAAATAGAGATAGTAGCCCTTGGAAAGAGTTCATCTTATTAGAAACCAGCTCACAAAAAGCTAGAAAAGATAGACCAACACCTTAGAATTCAGCCTCTTCGAGGGGCAAACCTCCTTTACATTACACAAATGAACAATTCTTGGATGATACAAATGACTAAACCTCCCTTCTATATATAGGAATCTAAGGGGTCATAATATAATTCAGTCGACATAACAATAATAACATAAGGGCACAACAATAACAATAGTGGGTTTTTATGGGGCACACTAATAACAATATGGGGACAATAGGGGCACAATAACAACAATAAGGGCTACAATGAAAATAGTAATGGGGGAATCACTAGTCTTATAGGGACCTAACATGACCTTCTCCTTCCAAAAAGTGTTGTCCTCAATGCTTCAGTAGTTCTGGATGCTTCTGTTTAAAATTCACATCCCCCCATATGGAATGTTCAACAGATAAGTTCTTCCACTTGATGAGATACTCTGAAATTATTCGATTTTGTAGCTGTCAATTTCTTGTTTCTGTGACTGCTTATGGTTCCAATATGATTTTTCCTTCCTCGTCAAGTTCTAGCAATATTGATTGAACTGGGAGCTTGTCACCTATAACCTTCTTTAAACATGAAACATGGAAAACTAGGTGCACTCTGGAAGCTGCAGGAAGCTCCAATTTGTATGTCATAGTACCATTCTTTTGCAACACCTTGTATGGACCATAATAATTTGGTGATAATTTATTATCCTTCTTGTCTTGCTTGAGGGAAATTTGTTTATATGGTTGTAGCCATAGGAATGCCCATTCACCTACATTGAAACTTGTTTTGTTGCGATGTTGATCTATTTTACACCAACGTGAGGTTATCCTTTAAGAGTTGGAGAACTTGTTGTTGATGCTCAATGTGATGTTCCACTGCTTGAACCTTAGAATTTTCTCTTAAATATGATGTGATGGATGATGGATGACATCCATAAAGTTCCATAAATGGGGTCATTTTTGTTGCAGTATGGAAGGAAGTGTTATACCACCATTCAACTAGAGGCAACCATTTGACCCATTGTGTTTATTTATCTGATACAAAGCAACGAAGATATCCTTCCAAAAATTTGTTTACTATCTCAATTTTCCCATGATTGAGAATAAGATGAGCTATGAGCTAACTAAGTACTAAGACAAGAAAATAATTTTGTCCAAAAATTTCCAGTGAAAATGGGATCTTTGTCGCTTACAATAATCGTTGGGTTTCCATGTAGATTTTGAATTGTTTCCATAAATGCAGTAGAAAATTTACTGGGTATAAATGGATGTGATAATGCACAAAAGTGTGCATACTTGGTAAGTCTATCAACTACCACCATGATGACACTCTTTCGTTCAGACTTGGGTAAACTTGTGGTAAAATCCATTGAAACATCCTCCCAATGTTGGCTTGGAATCGATAAAGGTTGTAATAAACACGGGGTCTTAATCATTTCAACTTTATTTTGTTGGCAAACCAAACATTCCACCACAAACTTTTGAATATCCAATTTAAGGCCATCCCACAAAATTCCTTCTTAACCCTGTGGTAAATTTCTAAAAATCCTGAGTGGCCTCCTAAGGGAGAAGTGTGCAATTCCATAAAAATCTTTTGTTTGAGTTGGAAATTATTACATAGGTATAAGTGATCTTTCTACCATAATGAATCATTTCTCTAGCTAAATGTATCATACGTATTGGGATCTTGTTGTGTCTTCTGAATGAGTGCCCACACTTCTTCTTCATTCTTTCATTCATCCCTTGCTTTGTTTATCCACTCTGGTCTAATAATAGAAATGGCACACATCAATGCTTCCACATCCCCATCCTTTCTTGAGAGTGCATCTGCCACAACATTTTGCTTCCCTTTTTTGTAGATGATTTCAAACTCATAACTCAACATCTTTGTGACCGATTTTTGTTTCTCTTTACAAGATAATATTTGTTCTAAAAATTATTTAAGACTATCATGATCCGTTTTTACCTTGAAATGTCTTCCCATTAGTTAGGGTTGCCATTTCTTAAGTGCATGTAGTATTGCCAACATTTCCTTCTCATAAATAACTTTGTGTAAATAATTTCCTTTGATTGGACTACTTTTGAAAGCAATGGGTCTTTCATCTTGCATTAAAACAACACCAATTCCATTTCTTCAAGCATCACATTCCACAATAAAGGTTTTTGTGAAGTTCAGTGTAGCTAAGACTGGTGCTTGGCACATTGCATCTTTAAGATGTTCGAACGCCTTTGTTCATTTTGGAGTCGATGAAAATGCATCTTTCTTCAATAATGTTGTTAGAGGTGCTGCTATTCTCCCATAATTCTTAACAAACTTGTGATAATACCCTGTCAACCCGAGAAATACTCCCAAATGCTTTATGGATGTGGGGAGTTTCCATTGTTTAATGGCTTTAATTTTGCTAGGGTCTACCTTAACACCTTCATGAGATACAATATGACACAGATATTCCACCTCTTATACTCCAAAGAAACATTTGGAGCTTTTTTCACATAATTGTTTCTCCTCCAATAGTTTGAGCACCCTGTCAACATGTTGAACATGATCCTTCCAAGACTTGATGTAGATTAGTATATCATCAAAAATACTAACACAACTTTTCTAAGGAAGGTTTGGAAATGGAATTCATCAAACCTTGAAATGTAGAAGGTGCATTAGTAAGGCCAAAAGGCATGACCAAAAATTCATAATGACCCTCATGAGTTCTAAATGTTGTTTTCATATTGTCTTCGGTCTTCATTTTTATTTGATGATATCCTGAATGAAGGTCCAACTTGGCGAAGTAAATTGATCCATGCAATTCATCCAATAATTTGTCAATGATAGGAATGGGAAATTTATCTTTAATAGTGAGCTTGTTGAGCTCCCTATAATCCAGACACATGCGCCATGATCCATCCTTCTTTTGCACCAATACTACTAGAGAAGAGAAACAACTTTGACTAGGTTGAATTATACCAACCTCTAGCATTTCATCAAGCATACGTTCAATTTCACTCTTTTGGGCATAGCGATATTTGTATGGCTTGATGTTTAGAGGAACACTTCCTGGAATCAAATGAATAGCATGATCATGATCACAAATAGGTGGGAGGCCTTTGGGAGTCTCAAATACCTTGGAATGAGTGTCCAAGACTTTTTGGAGATCTGGAGAAATAGATTATTTCGATATGGGAACCTCCAGTAAACATAACTATCCTATTACGCCTCATTGTTCCTTCTTTAGAGACTTTGTCATACCGTTAGAGCTTATTATATTTCATGTTTTCTCTATAATACCCCTTAATTCAACTTCCTTTCCTTCCACACAAAATTTCATGAAAAGTTCTTGAAAATTAAAATCTATTGTAGCCAAGGATTGTAGCTGTTGGACTCCTAGTACAACATCAGCACCACGCATTGGAATGGAAATCATTAGGCTTTTCAATACATATTCTCCCATGGATAGCTTTATATTATGGCACTTTCTAGAGAAATTTATGGTTCCTCCACTTGAAACCATCACTTGACACTTTGGTGTTTGAGATAGGAAGCAATTCAATTCCTTGGCTATCTTACAATGAATAAAATTATGTGTACTTCTTGAATCAATCAACACCATTACCTTTTTCTTCTTGATATGTCCTTCTATCTTGATAGTTTGAGGAGTGTTAATTCCAGCCAATGCATTAAAAGATATGGTTAGATTCATTTCTTATTTATCTAGGGTTTTTTCCTAGAGTCAATCCTCTTCTTTTGACATTTCTTGTTCCTTTTCTTCCTCCTCTTCACAATCTATGTAGAATAATTTATTCTTAGCACACTTATGACCTCTAATGTATTTTCTATCACAACTGTAGCAAAGACCTTTTGCTCTTTTTTCTTCCAATTGTTGTGGTGTCAACCTTGTAGGTTGTGGAAGGCCAGGGGAAACAACACTTCCATTTCTCTTACTAACCTGAATGCCTTCTCCAATGAATTAGGTTCCCAAATGTGAACCTCATGTTGGACATTATCTTCTAAAGTCCCTATGAACACATCAATCCTATGCTCCTATGGTATATCTTTTACCCCTATGTTCAATTTTTGGAAGTCCTCAATGTGCTCCATCGTTGAACCCTTTTGTTTGAGATTTATCAATTGGCTAAAAAAGGTGTTGCTTTTTGTATCCTCATAATGTGCTATCATTTATTCCGTAAAAATTGCCCAAGTGGAAATTTATTTATGAGAGAAAAGCCATCAATACCATACAAACTGATTTGGTTCCAAATAAGAAGTTTCAATACATACCTTTTGCATGTTTTGCACATTATGGAGATTGAAAAATTTCTCCATTAGTAGTATCCTTGTTTCGGGATCCTTTCCATCAAACTTCCTCATATCGATTTTTGGCACATGGTGGGTCTCCAATCCAACATTAGAGTCCATTAAATCATGATTAACATTTCTTTTGTTCTCATCATGAGTTTCCTTTACTACCCTTTCACCATTATTAACCATTTATTGTAGCAACTTATTCAAATTTATCTTCAATTCTTCCATCTTAGTGTCCATGCCATTCATCTTAGCATCCATGGCATTCATCTTAGCTTCCATGTCATCCATATTAGCTTCCAATCCATCCATATTAACTTGCACACCATTCATGTTAGCTTCCATGTCATTTATCTTGGCTTTAGTTACCTTTTGTGAGAGTGAAATTTGTTGTACTTGGTCTTGTAGTTTTGATATATCATGTTGCATTTCTTGCTCTTCTTCACGAGTCATGCTAGAGCTTTCAGGGTTCTTACTAGGTGTTTCCATTTTCTTTCTTTGAGGCATCAAATAATGCTAATAATTCTTCACTATTCCCTTTGAATTCCTTCAAACTAATTTTTCAAACCAATCTTATGCAAAATTTAAAAAACACTACACACCCTTTTTTTCACTTTGTAAGAGCTTGATATTGAATCTATTGTATCTCTGTAACTACAAATCTAGAATATCTGAAGTCATGTCCAGCAGCAGCCCTTTGAGTGCTCTTTCGAACCCTACAAATCTGATCAAGATTGGATTCTCCAAGGAAGAGTTATACCAAATCTCCCACGGTGACTTCATTATAAAGTATTTCAGTAGAGAAAACTTGTACAAAGTTCCACGTGTCACAGTTTCTACCTTAGTACCTAAAACTGATATACATAAAACTACATACCGTCCTCTTTCCAAAACATCTTACGAAATTTCAATATGATGCTCAGAACAAAATTTATGATGATTTTCCCCAGGTCACCTATTTGGAATGTAATTCGGGAGTTTTCAAAAACCCTAACTTCCTTAGATCATATCTCCAAAAATATAGCAAGACAAGCTCTAAAATTCGGATCTGAAGTTTATAATGATTTCAGCTCAAATCGGTTTTGCTTTTTCAGGTTCTGAAATGTCGCAGAAATTTTTTCTAGCAAAAATTCCATGATGACCTACTTGGAGCAATGAAACGCTAGAATCCAAAGCTCTGATACCAAAGGTTATGAAACCAACTCATAAAAAGATAGAAAAGATAGATCAATGCCTTAGAATTTAGCCTCTTCGAGGGGGAAACCTCCTTAGCATTACACAAATTGATGAGCGTTAGTATTGTAGCAATAATGCTTCAACTCCTGGGCTGCCTACTTTACTCTTATCAACCTGGTAGTTTGTAGCAAACTTGGAAGCGACGGTGTTGTATGCACAAGTACTAGTTCTTAGTGCAGATTGTCACTTGGTCAGCTGGCGCAAGATCACTGGGAGCTCAAGCCAACATCTATCTATTCCAAAAGAAGCTCTATATTTGATGAAAGAAAGGAAATCTTACTCTACAGAGGCTACTTTAATTGTAGAAAGGAAAAAGACTGAAATATAAAGTAAACGTAACAAATCCTACTTAACCAACTAATCATACTTTTGCAGAAAGCACTATGAAAACCATGAAATGAATGCCATTACCTACTCAAGGAAGTAAACAACATCTATTCACGCTATTTCTAGAAGCACATGAGTAAAAAACATCTTTTTGGATTTTTTTGTATTTTTATGTGAAATTGATAGGAATGTATTTTATTGTGTGTAAAGGTGGAAGCGAATAGGTGGTGTTGAAGGGTGATTTTGGGCTGTGTGGGGATGTAGGATGGTGTGGATGAGTCCTAGGAGGTCTTGGGTGGCCTTTTGGAGGCTTTTCCCACACTCAGACTTCAAAAGAAAGCCTATAAGAAAATCTACACGAGGACACACGGGATCTCCAGGAGGTCTACAAGAGGTCTAGAAGAGGATGTCGAGAGAAGTTTTCAAGGTTTTGAGGGTGTGAGAGTGGGTGGAAAAGGTAGGCGAAGGTTGGGATGATGTGTTAGGGCACCTAGGGTCCACCAAGAATCACTACGAGAGGGAAAGATGATTGGAAGAGAGGAAGAAGTCCTATGGAAAAATGTAGAAAACTAAGGAAGACTTGAGGTGAAATTTGGATGACCTGTAGGGCATGGATCAAAGAGAGAATGTGATGGCTGATAGGTTGACCTGCTGTGAGGAGAGATCTGTTGGAAAAGAATTGACACTCTACCAATAAGATCAAGCAAGCAAGCAAGTGAGTACATCTAGAAACAGAATTTTGTGTCAAGCTAATCTAAACTATGATCCATGGAAGTGAATGCTGAGCAATGCTACAAGAAAAGAAAGTATGGAAGAAGACTTATTGAAAATAAAAAAATGAGCATGGTGGAAGAGATCTAAAGCAAAGCATGAACCTTCTAACACACTTGCAAACACTAGAAATCCTATGGAGAAGAAAAATATGTGTTTTTGCGACAGCAAGAGGCTATTTGCCTCAATTCATATTCCCAAAGGGAGGAAAAGAGGCCAAGGCACTGTTTCTAGCCTTTTGAATCTTCTTTCTATCACTGCTTAACCTGCTATATAAAACACAAATGAAAGAAAAATACTAAACCATAAAAAACAACCTATTCTTAACCAAGAAAGAAATTCAACTAACAACAACTAATCCATAAACTGAAACGAAGCATATAAATTTAAGCAAAGAGGAGCTTGGCTGCTTGGATTGGGCCCTAACCCAAGAGCTTCAGCCCTCTGGGCTAACTCTGTGCTAGCTCAAAAAGGATCTCATCTTTATTACCAAAAAAGTAATATGATTACATGAAACTGTCAACAAAAGTAAGCTCAAAGTTGAGCAGAGTTTCACAATAGCAAAAGTACAACAAAAGTCCAACCCTAGTGAGGCCCTAGGCCTCTATAATTATACAACTGAAGCTCTCAATAGGCTCCTTAAAATTAGGGAGGCTTGGCTCCCAAAACTCGAGATAAAAATCAGTTATCCTCTACCTGCTCGACTCCCTCCTAGTGCATTGATTTGGCTGTTTGTACTCCGAGCTGCATTAAGGGGGATTCAAAGTGGGGAGTAATAAATGAAGGGGATTCCCTCCTATAAATCCTCTCCTTTGTCCTCTTCAAATTATTACTGCCAATTTTCGATTGAATCTTTGACTTTCTCTTCAAAATTCAACAAAAATCTTCATTAACCACATATTAGACCACATGGCATCATAACTAACTGAACTCGCTCCATAAGCATAAATATAATAAAAAAATATTCATAAGCTAAGAGAATGGTTAATTTAACTATGTTAGGAGGCAAAATGAGCCCATATAATTACCCATTTATGGAGCTCATCATCACCCCCCTACTGAAGGTGTTGCTCATCCTCTAAGCAACTTAGTCCATCTCCTCATCTTTTATGGCCCTAGTGGCCTATCTAGCATCCCAAGATTTTGATGTTGTTTCCTCTTCCTTGTCATAGAAGCCTGCTTTTTTGTCTATCTCTTCCCACTATCTCTGCTCTTCTTCTTCTGTCCTTCCCTCTAGCCTCCCTAATAGCAGTGGTGGACTTAGTTTGAGGCCAATCCAATTGACCTCCATCCTCTGCATTGAGTGCTTGTACATTGGCACTCTACTTAGTGCCTCCTTCATCCTCATTGGGGAATGATATTCCCTGATCTTTAGACTGTGTGGTAAGGTGTTCCATCTCCTGATACATGCATGCACACAGTCATCCCCAAGTAACCCTTACATGTTCTCAAAATGTGCAATGGCCTGTGCTTGATCACTTATATATTTAGGGGCAATTTGAGGATTATTGGCAAGCAGTTGGTGTCTGTTGGTGGGAGCGATGGGATCTGATGGCTCAGCTCTGATCATTAATGGCTTATTATGCTCCCTTATCATCAACCTTTTTACTTCTGTTGCCCTTAAGTCTTCATGGTTCATCTAAGAAGCCATGGCCTTTAGGTGTAGGTCCCCTAGCCTAGCATTGGGGTCCCACACATTCATGTCTATGAGGGTCATATTATGCAGGTAAAATTCCACCATATTTACCTTATCTTGTATTGTGCTTTGATCACATAGGTCCATAAACTATGTGTAATCTTCAAAAAGCATTGTGCCTCTTTGTGCCAAAGTCTTGATCTGAAATTGTAGCCATTGGTCCTTGAGGTATAATCCATAGGATTTTGCTGGTGTTCTACATTGCAGTGCCTCCATGGATAAGCTAGCCATGCCTGCCAACTGGGTCTCTTTCTCCTTTAGCTACCTCCTTAGCAATTCATTTTCAGTTTGAAGTTGGTTTCTTGCAATTGCTTCTCTATGTCTGACAACACTTAACTCTCTGCCCATTTCTCTAAGTCTATTCTCCATATGGCCAACATCCTCAACTCCCTTGGATTTAGCTATTTGCATCCACCTATGTGTTCTTATTCTTTCCTTCTCTAGTTCAAAGAATAGTGGAATTGCAAATGTTTGTGGAATTATCCTTCCTCCTTGAAGAAGATGGTAATAGGAGGCAAGGCTAGGTTGGGGATCGGGTTCTTGTGGCTATGTAGCTTCCTCCTTCCCTTTTGGCTACTCTTCTATTCTTTTCTCCAGCTATTGGGTCTCCTGTAGCTTTGACAGTGTCTCCTGTAGAACTATCTGTGCCTCCTATAGCACTCTTTTTGGGTCCTATAGTTGCACTTTTTCCTTCCAGGTGGAAGATCTAGGAGTCCCTCTTTCATATGTGATAGGGGTTTTAAAGGGAGATTCTTCCCCTTTGACAGTGGGTGAATTTTCAATTGTAATGGGCACCGTTGAAGATGGCTGGGGTTTCCCTGTTTTGATCCTTGTGCTTTTCCTGCCCTTGAAATACATGGAGGCCTACCTTTTTCTCTTTTCTTTTGGCTTAATTGGTGTGCTCGGGGCTGTAAGGGTAGTTGTTGTCTCTCTTTCTAGGGTCTCATGGGATCCTTCTCTTTGTTTTGCCTCTGCTACCTCTTTTTCTCCTCTTTCTGCCTCATTTTCTATTTTTGTTTTCTCTATTTCTTCCCGTTCTGTTTCTTCCCCCTTCTCCTCTTCTATCTTAGTTTCTTCCTCCTCCTTTTCTTGTCTTGTTGAGTCATCAATTGCTTCTGCTTCTTTCCATTTCTTCTCTTCTTCCTCACTATCAGAAGGACTGATATCATTGGTGAGGGCCTTTATGTCATCTTCTGATTACATGTTCCTGAAGACTTCCCATGTTATAGGGAGTGTCAATGTATAAAGGGCTTATTCCACTAAAATTTTGATTAACCCATGGTGAGCTAGCTAATCTGGAGTCCCTACCCTAAACTTAATTCTAGAGCCTATGAAGGGCTGCAGGAGGAAATAGGGGATGTTGAGTTTTTGGGGTGTTGGAGTGTCCATGCCATATCTCACCTCATGAAGGATTCTAAAATGGTAGGCATAGACTATGTTGTACCTCCCTTCACAGGAAATGTATTTTATGATTTGATAACTAACCTCATCCCAAGGGTATGGTATGCTAGCCCTTATAATGCCATTTTTATCTTCTACAGGATGTTCATTGTTTTGGAAGAGGTTTTTCTTGGCAGCCTGTCCAATTGGTTTTTCATCTTTGCTCCAAGGTAATCCAAGAGGAAGAGTAGTAACCCTATTGATAAATTTAGGGGCTATATCCATGGAAAGACCTCTAAAAGTGACAGTGGCATATGTTGTTGAGTGAGGGACTAAAGAGAGGGCAAATTCCTCAGCAATTTCCTCATCAAACCCTCAAAATTTCTCAAAAAATTCATCAAATTTTCCCTTGTGAATATGGCCACTACTTGGGGATGTTCATGTAGCCTGGTGGAATTAGTGGGCTGCTTCCTCATGAATCCTCTTGTCATTGTGCTTATACCCCTTTTGAACACCAAATGTAGAGATGGAGACAATAATTTTCAAGAAACAGGAAAACAAAGGAATGCTGTGTGTTTAAAAAAAAAAAAAACAGCTAGAATTGCTTTTTTTTTTATATGTAATTCCTATTCTTATATGGACTCAATTCCTCATTAAAATGATATTATTTCTTGCATATGATGATAATCAAGGTGAGTATGCATGGAGCCTACCTCCTTAAGCCAAAAATCGAGCAAAAAAACCTGTGTTTTCTTCTTAAAAATAGCTCACTGCCCCTCCTGTAGAACTGCATGTAGGTGATCTTGTAGAACCTGTAAGTGCTCCTGTAGACAATGCCGAGAGTAGGAGGATGGGTGAGATCGATGGAAAATGATGGTTTCAAGGCTGGGGGTGATAAGGATTTTTCTACAGCTAAGTTTACGAGGAGAGAATGAGGGAAAAGGTGGTGAGATTGCTCAAGGAGGAGTACTGATTACTTCTTTTAGATATTTCCAGTGATGGGGGTGAGCTAGCAACAATGTACATTGGCCATATTTGGACCATTGGTCCCAACCTACCTTGTCATCATGGTTCCTCCCCGCAATCACCTCTCATTATTGCATCGGAGTTTACATACCCTCCACTACCTGTCCTTGGTATCTTTCTCTAAGTTGACTATGCACACATGTGGGTGACATCTTCGGATGAGAGTAGTAAACTAGATGAAGGTGGCCAATTTAACTGGCCACCTTTTCCTCATTCAACCTTAACCATATTGTTACTCATGCATATATTTCAATTACACAAATGGAAACAAAGGAGTCAGTTAGTCACTTACCGTTGATTCGAATGTATGTGCTGTGAGGTATTTTGGCTCCTTCTACTGTTGCATGCCTGTGTTTCCCTTGTTGCAAGCTCTCTTCTTTCTGATGTGTGGTTTTTTGTCTTGTGCAGGTATCCTTTGGTTGGATCTAAGCTTCAGATGTCTCCTTCAATCCTCATGGTTGCACTTCCTTTGTTGTTATGGCTTGATTTTAATGGGATCAGCTATTACAGGAATTCCTATAGGAGCTACTGTAGTTGCTTCTTCCCTTGAAATTTCAGCTTATTTCTGTGTTGGGGACTATGAGGATGATGCTAGAGATGTTGATGGAGATGGAGAGCTAATAGTTAAATTGCAGGTGAGATTTGTTTTTTTTCTCTTTTTACTAAAAATTGTTGTCTCTATGTTTTTCTGGGACACGAAGAAGAAAATGATGATGATGATTTGATGCAGGTGTGAAATGGATGGCAAATGTAGGTTGATAGTTGTAGGAGGATTTATATGTTCTTCATGAAGCTTCCCAACCCCTTAAACTGCTTTTTGGAACCATTTATGGCTCTGTGTAATTCCTATAGGAGCCTCCTGTAGAACACACAATTTCCAGAAAAAAACATAGTGGGGTGGAAGAAAGGTCAGAAATGATGGAGAAGAGTGTGGAGGAGATGAAATAGGTGTTGGCGTGAATGTCAGGGCTCTGTGGCATTTCCTCTTTCTCTCTGTGGTCCTCTTGCAAACCTGCAATGCACCTTAAAATTCAATTTTCTTTTTCTTTTTTCATTTTTCTTTTTCTTCTTTTTTGAAAACAACTAGGGCACCTCAAGGAGGTTTTCACCCCAATTTCCTACCCTGGGCACCTCCAAGGGAGGTTTTCACCAAGGGATCTTATTCTATTTTTTTTTTTTTGTTTTTTTTTGACATCACTAGGCCGCCTCAGGAGAGGTTTTCAACCCAATGATGGGACTTCAAGTGCCTCTTGGAGGTTTTCACTTGATTCCTTATTTTTTTTCATTTCTTTTTCTTTTCCTTTAGTGAGTGGGTGAAGTGGAGGCTAAGACATGCTCCACTACCATCACTATCTTACTCAAATCTTCAATGAACTCTCGCTTAGAGAGGGGCTTCTTGTAACCTTTCAACTGATGTCCATTGACAAGCATGGGGAGTTATCAATGGTTCTGATTAGGACTGAACCATTGTCATTGCATTTTTCCACAATGTAGGTTCCCAGCAATCTTGTCCTCAGCTTGCCTTTGAAGTCTTTATACCTTGAATCATAGAGCAGTGCCCAATCTCCTTCTTGGAATTGCTTCTCCTTGATATTTTTGCCATGCCATATCTTCCTCTAAAGCTGAACTACCTCTATTTTTGGAATGGCCTGCAATCTTTGTTCATCCAATCCATTGAGATGGAGTAACCTTTCCTTCTATGCATGGCTGAGGTCTAGGTCTAGCTGAGCTACCATCCTTAGGGTGTTGAATTCAAATTCTATTGACAGCAAAACCTTCTTCCCATAGACCAGCTCATAGGGTGTGACCCCTGTAGTGGTCTTCCATGTTATGTTTTGGGCCCAAGTGGCCTCAACTAATCTGTCTGCCCAATCTTTTCTACTACTGATCACTACCTTTGTTAGGATCCTTTCCAATGCTCTGTTAGTGACCTCCACCTGCCCATTGGTTTATGGATGGTAAGGGGTGGAAGTCTTGTGCCTGATTCTATGATGTGTGAGTAGGCCTTCAATCAGATTAGAAGTGAACTGGCTGCCATGATATGTGACCAACTCTCTTGGATACCCAAACTTGTAGAATATGTTCTCTCTAAAAAATTCAGCTACTTTTTCCTCTGTTGCTGCTTTAATTGCTTTTGTTTCTACCCAGTTTGTCAGGTAATCGGTGTGCACAATGATGTATTGCTTCTGTTTGAAGGAGGGCTGATAGGACCCACAAATTCCATGCCCCACTTCTCAAATGACTCAAATTTCACTTGAGGTTTCATGGGCATGTCATCCTTTGGAGTAGGTTTCCACATCCTTTGACACCGATTGCACTGGATGACATATCTCCTCACATCCTCATGAAGAGTGGGCCAATAGTAGCTTGCTTGCAGTGTCTTGAAGGCAGTTCCTTTTGCTACAAAATGACCTCCATAAGGCCCATCATGACAGGTCAGGAGGATGTCAAAAGCATCCTCCTCCTTGAGACATCTCCTCAAGATCTTATTGGGCCAAGTTTGAAGAGATTGCCCCCAATCCAGGTGAAATGGGCACTTTTCCTTACTATATTGCTCTTCTCTTTTGAGGATAAGTGTGGTGGGAACTATGCTGAAACCAGGAAGTTTGATATATCAGCAAACCATGGAGAGAGTACTAAGATAGAAAATAGGTGTTCATATGGCATTTGATCATCCACCATTCCTTCTTCACCTGTAGTCAAATTTACTCTAGACAAAAAGTCAGCAACAACATTTTCTTTACCAGGCTTATCAATAATGGTCAAATCAAACTGCTGCAGTAAAAGTAACCATCTAATAATGCGAGCATTCACATCTGGTTTGTTCATTAAATATTTAATTGCAGCAAGATCAGTGTGCGCAAAATTTTGATAGCCTATGATATAATATCTGAATTTGTTTAAGTAACGGATGATAGCTAGGAGTTCCTTTTCGGTGACTGTATAGTTTAGCTCTGCCTTTAACAAGTTTTTGCTTATAAAGTATATGGCATAAGGAAACTTTTCATGAATTTGTCCCAAGGTTGCTCCTATTTCTTTGTTTGAGGCATCAATGTGAATGTGGAAAGGTAGGGCCCAGTTTGGCCCTCTCAAAATTGGTGCAGTCATAAGCTTCCTCTTCAAGGTATCTAGGGCATCTTGACAATTTTACGACCATATAAACTCAACATCTTTGCCTAAAAGGCCAAACAAAGGAGAGGCTAGCTTGCTAAAATCTTTAATGAATCTCTCGTAATACCTAGCTAAACCTAGGAAACTTCTAACATGTCTCACCTTTTGAGGAGGTCAAACCCTTTAGATGATGGAAATTTTGTTAGGGTGCACCTGGAATCCTTGTTGAGATATTGCATAACCTAGCATAGTCCCTTCAGTCATCAAAAATTCACATTTTTCCAGACTAAGGGATAGGTTTATCTCAATACATTTGTCTAAAAATTTTCCTAGATTAGATAAAGCTTCCTGAAAATAAAAGCCATAAGGAGTAAAGTCATCAATGTATATCTCTACTGCATCATGAACTAATTCGGAGAATATACTCAGTACCGCTCTTTGGAAAGTGGCTGGAGTGTTACACAAACCAAAAGGGACGACCCGGTATCCAAAGGTACCCCAAGGACAAGTGAAAGTGGTCTTATCTTCGTCTTCCAGGCTGATTTGAATCTAATTGTACCCGCTAAACCCATCTAGGAAAGAGAAAAACTTTTTCCTTACCAGACCTATCTAACACTTAATCTATGAAAGCTAAAGGAAAATGGTCCTTTCTAGTGCCTTTGTTTAATTCTTGATAGTCAACACAGATTCTCCACTTACCATTTTTCTTTGGCACTAGCACCAAAGGAGAGACCCATTCATTGTCAGAGATGGGGTAGATGAATCTTGCATCAAGAAATTTCTATAGTTCTTCCTTAACAATATCTTTAAATGCTGGATTCATCCTCCTTTGAGGCTACCTGACTGGTTTGCAATCTTCCTTAATGTATATATGATGAGTACATATTGAAGGGTGCACTCCCTTCATCTCCTTATAACACTAGGCGAAGGCATCTAAATGTTTTCTGAGTAAGTTGCATAGCTCCTTCTTCTGGGAAGTGGAAAGGGATGGATTGATTTTCAAGGTTCTTTCTGGGCCGAACTCTATATTGTTAACACAGAGAGAGGTCAGGTCGGCCACATAGAGATCAGTTGAGTGGTTGGTTTGGGTTTCTCTCACTATGTCTTCTAAGGGTAATACATTGGGAGGTGGATTCTGAATCAAATTTTCAATCATATCATCCTCATCTTGCGGTTTTCCCCCCATGACAGTTTCTAATGAACAAAGTGGTGTAGAATAGACTTCATCCTCATCTTCCTCCTCCAACCAGAGAGGTAGATCATGTTCTAGCAAGGGTTGGGTATGAGGATATAGGATTAACTGCTTGGACATATGCCTGTTCTTTATGGTCATGTTCCTAGCTCAACAGTTGATGTAGGCATCGGTGGTAGCTAACCAGGGTCTTCCCAGGATGAGAGGATACCCCGTGAGCTTTTCCTTTGGTTGGAGAACTAAGAAATTAGCAGGGTACTCCCAAGAATCAACAGAGACTAGCACATCTTCCACAATCCCCTCAAGGGTCACCGTGGAGCGGTCTGCTAACTGTAGCACAGTTGTGGTCTTCCTCAAGGAACCCTGAAGGTTGAGTTTGAGCATTGTGTCCTTTGTCATCACATTAATGGTGGCTCCCAGATCAATCAAAGTATGTGGGATCATGGTGCCATTGATGTGGACATCAACTACTGGGCTTCCAGGGTCCAGATATTTTAGACAGATTACCTACCCCAACATCAGGTTGGACAGTTACCCTAAGACATTGATGGTTGGGGCATCTCTCTTGCGCCTTCCTGGATGCCTAAAGCACTTCTCTCTGATCAACCTATTGTATATATGCACATCTTTTATGGCTTCGAGAATTGGTATCTTCACACATAATTGTTTCAATTCTCCCAGAAGTTCAGTTTCTTCTGGGCTAAGCTAGACTATCATCGATAGTCTCTCAGGAAAGGGTGAAATTGATTTCGGTTCACTTTCCTCTTTATCTTCCTCAACTTCCCTAGGTGGAGGCTGACTATCTGGGAGAACTTTCCTAGATCACAAGTTAATCTCCTGAATCTCCACAACATAAGTTGGGCATGATGGTTCGCCACAATACAATTGTTGAGCCTGTCTGTTTTTGGGGTTCGGGTTTGGCTAGACAGGAATTTTGGGTTGCTTTGGTGGAGCAGAATGTAAAAGTTGTGGTTGGGCAGGTGGTGGAGGCAAAAGAGTGGGAGGAGAGTTGTATTGAGGCCTCCACCCCTAATGAGATGCATTCCACTCAGGTTGTGGCTGAGCATAGGATTGGAATGAATGGGTGGCTGGTTGGGCATGATATTCAAATGGGAAGGACCAAGGAGGAAGCATGGAGTAAGAAGGATGAGGAGGAGCACCCCAAGAATGTATGGAAGTGACTTGGTTGGGGTGGTAGTATGCCTAAGATGTCCCTTGCATCCCCTACTGGTGTGGTCTAGGTCCATGCGGTCTCCTTTGGTTCATGAAATAGAGTGGCTTAGTGGCTCCTTTGGCCCCTTAGTATATAGCTTTAAGTTTAGGCAAGGAAGGGCACTTATCTGTAGAATGATCTTCTTCACAGATTGAACAAATATCTATAGAGTTCAATGGACATTCATTCCTAGGATGTCTCCTGGTGCATCTAGGACAAAAGATGGCCAAAGCCCTCTCTGCTTCCTCTTGTTTTCTTTTGATATGCAAGGTATCCATTTGCAGGGAAAGAGTCTACAGCATCTCACTTTTGAATTCTTCTAGCATGTTTCCAATTTCACTTTTAATGGATGAATTGGAAGAGGAGGTACTGGCTATGGGTTGACTCCCCCTACCTTTCTTTCTAGCTCCTCTATAATAGTTTTCTAAAATAGTCTTTATGTTCTCATAAGATAGTTGGTAGATGTCTCCCCAAGCCAGCAGATGGAGGGTGTTTAGAAGGTCTTTTTGAATTCCCCTGAGCAGGACCAACTTCAGAGATTAAGCGTCCAGTGTACACCTAGCCCTTTGTAGCTGAGATGGAACCTCTCTTCATAATCTTCCAAGGATTCATCACTTCCCATGGTCATTCGGAAGATTTCTTCTTTGGTATCTTTTGACCTACAGTAGTCTCGATACTTGTCATTAAAGGCCTGTTGCATCTGAGCCCAAGTTGTGATGGTATTTCTAGGTAACCCCATGAACCAGTGCAATGCTGCATTCTTTAGAGTAGAAGGGAATAGCTTCAACTTTTGCTCATCTTCTGCATAGTCATAGGTTTGATAGATGATAGAAAACTGAAACAAGAAGTTGTCAAGATCTTCTGTAGTGAAACCATGGAAGTGAGGTAGGGCTGAAGGGCTTATATTCTTCATTTTGGTGTCCCAATTGGTCTCCCTAATGGGAAAGGACCCTCTATTCTCTCTCCATTCCCCTAGCATTTCTGTTTTCAGCCATTGGCTCAGGAGGGATGTTTTCTTCTTCTTCTTCCCTTATAGGTTCTTCAAATATCTTTGGTTGTTCACCTAAAATTTCGTCTTGATCACTACCATAGAAGAAGAGAGAAGGTTGGCTATGTGAGGTAGTGGGGGTGTTGGGCAAGAATTATCCTGAATTATCTCTATTCCTACGAGGCATGAAAGGAAATCTTTTTGATTGGTTTTTTGTTTTTTTCACAGTGATTGTACCTGCAAAACTGAAATGGATTGAACAAAACAAATTGTAACTAACTGAAATGAACTTGCTGAAATGAAATTTGCAGAATTGAAAATGAAAGCAAGGAAATGCAGAAGCTGAAAGAAATGGCTATTCTACTTTTGCTGAAATAAACTATTTAGCATAATGTTGCGATAGAAAATAGAATAAAGAAGTAATCAAAAAATACTCTGATGCTTCCCCAGCAATGGCACCAAAAATGTGGTGAGCACCAGTATTGCAGCAATAATGCTGCAACTTCTGGGATGCCTACTTTACCCTTATCAACCCGGTAGTTCATAACAAACTTGGAAGTGACGGTGTTGTATGCACAAGTAATAGTTCTTACTGTAGGTTGTCACTTGGTTAGCTCGCGCAAGGTCACTAGGAGCTCAAGCCAAATTCTATGGATTCTAGAAGAATCTCTATATGTGATGAAAGAAAGGAAATCTTACTCTACAGAGGCTACTCTTATTGTAGAAACGAAAAAGACTGAAATGTAAAGTAAACTTAGCAAACCCTACTTAACCAACTAATCTTACTTTTGTAGAAATCTCTATGAAAACCATGAAATGAATGCCATTTCCTACTCATGGAAGTAAACAACATCTACTCATGTTATTTCTAGAAGTAAATGAGCAAAAAACATCTTTTTGGATTTTTATGTATTTTTATGTGAAATTGATAGGCATGTATTTTATTGTGTGTGAAGGTGGAAGCGAATAGGTGGCATTGAAGGGTGAATTTGGGCTTTGTGGGGATGTAGGATGGTGTGGATAGGTCCTACGAGGTCTTGGGTGGCCTTCTGGAGGCTTTTCCCACACTCGGCCTTCAAAAGAGAGCTTACATGAAAATCTATAGGAGGACACAGGGGATCTACAGGAAGTCTACAGGAGGTCTACAGGTAGATGCCAAGAGCCGTTTTGAAGGTTTTGAGGGTGTGAGAGTGGGTGTAAAAGGTAGATGAAGGTTGAGATGATGTGTTAGGGCACCTAGGGTCCATTAAGAATCACTAGGAGAGGGAAAGATGTTTGGAAGAGAGGAAGAAGTCCTATGGAAAAATGCAGAAAAATAAGGCAAACTTGAGGTGAACTTTGGGCGACTTGCAAGGCATGGACCAAAGAGAGAATGTGATGGATGATAGGCTGACCTACTATGAGGAGAGATCTACTGCAAAAGAACTCACATTCAACCAATAAGATCAAGCAAGCAAGGAAGTGAGTGCATCTAAAAACGGAATTTTGCATGAAGCTAGTCTAAACTATGATCCATGGAAGTGAATGTTGAGGAATGCTACAAGAAAAGAGGGTATGGAGGAAGACTTATTGAAAATACATAAATGAGCATGGTGGAAGAGATCTAAAGCAAAGCATTAACCTTATAACACACATGCAAACACTAGAAATCCTATGGAGAAGTAAAATTTGTGTTTTTGGGGCAGCAAGAGGGTCTTTGCCTTAATTCATATTCCCAAAGGGAGGAAAAGAGGCCAAGGCACTGTTGCTAGCCTTTCTAATCTTCTTTCTATAACTGCTTAACCCACTATAGAAAACACAAATGAAAGCAAACTACTAAACCATAAAAAACAACCTATTCTTAACCAAGAAAGAAATTCATCTAACAACAACTAATCCATAAACTGAAACAAAGCATATAAATAAAAACGAAGAGGAGATTGGCTACTTGGATTGGGCCCTAACCTAAGAGCTTTAGCCCTCTGAGGTAACTCAGTGCTAGCTCAAAAAGGATCTCATCTTGATTACCAAAACAATAATAGGATTACATGAAACTGTCCACAAAAATAAGCTCGAAGTTGAGAATAATTTTACAATAGCAAAAGTACAACAAAAATATGACCCTAGTGAGGCCCTAGGCCTCTCTACTATTATAATTGAAGCTCCCAATTGCTTTCTTAAAATCAGGGATGCTTGGCTCCCAAAACTCGAGATGAACATCAGTTATCCTCCACTTGCTCAGCTACCTCCTAGTACATTGATTTGGTTGTTTGTACTCCGAGATGCATGAAGGGGAATTCAAAGTGGGGATTAATAAATGAGGGGGATTACCTCCTATAAATCCTCTATTTTGTCCTCTTTGAATTATTGCTACCAATTTTCCATTGAATCTTTGACTTTGTATTCAAAATTCAATAAAAATCTACATTAACCACATATTACACAACATGGCATCATAACTAACTCAACTCATTCCATAAGCATAAATATAATAAAAAAACAAGCAACAAACTAAGAGAATGGTTGATTTAAGTAGGAGGCAAAATGAGCCCATATAATTACCCATTTATGGCGCTCATCAGAAATGAAAAATTCTTGGATGATACAAATGACTAAAATTCCCTTCTATATATAGGAGTCTAAGGGGTCACAATATCATCAAGCCGACATAATAGTAATAACATAAGGGCACAACAATAACAATAGTGCGTATATATGGGGCACATTAGTAACAATATGGGGACAATAGGGGCACAATAATAACAATAAGGGCTACAATGACAATAGTAATAGGGGAATCACTAGCATTATAGAGACCTAACATTATTCAAGAACATCCAGCTATGTATTCTGAAATTATCTACAAGGAAGAAATTGATACATGAAAAACACAACAGGGGGTTGAGATGACATTTTGGATTTGATAAGATGCTTGGGCAGTTGAACCATTTTTATTTATAGCCAGATATGAAAGTGGATGTGCAAAAATATGTGAGAAAGTATAGAGTGTGTGAGCATGAAAAAGGGAAAAGTCATAATGATAGAATATATAGTCATTTTCCCATTCTGAGTAGACCTTGATACTTGGTGTGTGTGGTTTTTGTTTTGGGTTTACCAAAAGCCTAGAGAAGTAATGACTCTATACTTGTAGTTGTGGAAAAATTTACAAAGATGGCTCACTTTATCCCATGTTACAAAACTAATAATGCTACAAATGTGGCTAATTTGTTTTTCACTGAGATTGTTAGCTTGCATGGTTTTCCAAAGAGTATAATTTTTGATAGGTATATACAATTTACATGATATTTTTGGATAACCTTATGGAAGAATCTTGGAACCAAGTTAAATTTTAGCTCATCCTATCATCTAGAGTCTAGTGGATAGACAAAAGTTGTGAACAAAAATTTAGGAAACCTATTGAGGAGTTTGGTGGGTGAATGACCCAGGCAGTGGGACCATGTATTATCATAATTTGAGTTTCCATACAATTATTTTCCAAATAAGAGCACAAGAAAAATTCCATTTTAGATCTTCTATGGAGTGCATCCTAGTGGAGTTTGTGACCGATGAGATTTGGGGAAACTTGAACAAATAAGCCTTGATGAAGATGACTTGGAAACAAAAATGGGTAACTTACATGAACAAGTTAAGTAGATGTTACAAGAAAACAACCACAAATACAAGCAGAGAGTAGATTTGAAAAATAAGAGAAGTGAAATTTGAGGTGGGGGACATGGTCTTAGATCACCTAAGAAAGGGGATATTTCCTAGAGGGGAATATAATAAACATAAGATGAATAAAATTAGTCTTTGCAAGACACATAGGAATTTTTCTACAAATTCTTATGATTTGGAGTTCCCTATAGGCATAGGTATCTCCCCTATTTTCAATGTGGTTGATTTGTATCCTCATCAAGCTAGTGACAAGGATTCATATACAACATATGTGGATAATGGAGAAGTTAGTGAGTAGAAATGGATGAAGTTGCAACACCCTCCTCACACATCTACCCAAGTAACCAGCTAAGTTGGATAAACATGTGATGAGAGGCTACTATGATTGGATTCGACCTCCTCTGTGACTTTAAGGAAGTGAAATTGACATAACGCATCAACCCACCTATCCAAATCAGTAATAGAACCCTCAGGACACATGTCAACCACTCAGACATCCTGTCCTTGGGTCCCACTATTGTTCTGAACATCGTAAGCCTTATTCAATCTCATGGCATATGCATGAAAGCATCCATAAACACAAACTCACTCTCACAAGCTTTCCTACTAGCGTCCAAAGACCCAATTTGCTAGTTTTGTGCCAACATCCCCGAGATTTGAGCCACTCTCTTAGGCCTACCGCCCAGGCCACTTCCGAGAATGGAATGATCGCTTAAGATCATTCAAATAATAGGGAAACAATGATGCAAAAGAAATAATTCAAACAAGACCTTAATCAAACCCCTACTAGCCATGATAAGAATTTCATCAAACATATAATCAACGTGTAACCTATAGGTGTAAATAACAAAATTAAGTTTAGGGATCTGATACTTATCTAGGAATTATTATGAACCATTGTTCCCTCATGTCATTTGTTGCATTATCATCTATTAGGTCATAGATACATTATCCATTCATTTACAAGTAAAAACATGTTGAGATCCATATAGAGCTGCTATCATAAAATGCAGATATAACCAAAATAATAACAATAGAAATACTCATGAAAGTACAACCATATAAACCACATATGATCCATCAAAATTCTCATCGAGATACAAGGAGAAATAGCCTTTCATTAGTGATACAAAAAACAAACTCGGGATGGGACTGCCACATTCCAGCCGACCATAGAATGGATGAGCCAAATCTCTCTTCAGCCATTCACCCTCATGCCATATTCCAAGCATGAATGTGGGACTCAAACCATAGCACCAACCATGGCATACCAAAGCTAAACCACCTTACCCTCATCAATTGAAACCAGGCTTTACTATAATCCATCCCAAATCACTAAGCCAACAAAATGAACACATCATAACAGGATCTGCCATGACCTCCACCCGATCACTAGGCCAAACAAGCTAGATGCCACTGGATTTCTCCACCTAGACCATGAGGAAATTTCTCGCCTTCTAGTCTCTCAAGCTTTACCACAACCCAATCCCAGATCAGTAGGCCCTAAACTGAGACCCACTCTCTAGGATTTACCACATATCCAAAAGTCAGGATTACTAGGCCCAATAGAGAGCAAAACACCTCTTGGATTTACTGTATATCCTACCATTCACCAACAAGGCTTCCTAAGCCCACTAAGGCGACACAATCATTACTTTACCACAACCCACAGTTTGGCTCAGGGGTCACTAGGCCAGTGGATTTATTGTGATCCACAGTCCAGTTTCGGGACCACTAGGCTATGTTCTCTATCATTTAGCGATCCACCTCACTCAGCTTCGAGTCCGTCCGGTGATCCAGTTCAACCAAAATATGAGAACCCCATCACACCATGGCTATCCAGAAATGGCAAGGATAGGGTTAAAAAGCTATTACACCTGGCAAAAAACATGCCACAATAGAAAAAGAACCACATGAAATACCATGCATGCCAAATCTAGTAAGAAAAATACACATGAAAATCGATACCAGCAATGAATCTTGTTGTAGTTTCTTGATCCTGCCTTTCCCTACTTAATATTTGTTTCCTCTTGCCTTATTTTCCTTTATTGATCCCATGCCAAAATTGCTCCAAGAAAACACTAGGTGTCTAAGAGTGAGATAGAGAGAGAATAATGAGAGAGCTCCAAAACTAAGCTGACAAAATATTACCAACTAATCCTCAAAGCCTTTTTATGAATGAAGTCTCTATTTTCTTCATTTTCTATTATTTTCCTTCAATTTCGTCCTCACATGAAACCTGTGACCTTTCACCTCCCTTTTCTCCGAATTTCCATTATTTTCATAAATAAATATGCCAAAAATGCCATTTTACCTTTCCAAAGCCTTAGAGATTCCCTTTTTATATTTCCTTGTCCATAATAAACCAAATGAGAACCCGCTAGGATGTCTTGCACAACATTCAGCTTGGAATAAGTGTCCCATCAGCCTTGTTTATTATTTTTTCCTTTATTGACTTTTATTACATGGAATTTTCATGAGGGCTATTATGAAACCTTCCTCCTTGGGGAACACTAAACTCAGTGTTAGACCACACCAAGGCCTCAACAAAACCACTTAAAATCAAACATACTACCCGTGGAGCTTTATAACATAGCTCGATGCAATATTTACACTGATCACCCTATTAGAAGAAAACCAACATAACATATCTCATGACGATATTTACATCCATATACATATGTACATATACCAAACATCATCAAAGCATATACCAACACATATACCAAAACACCATACCAAAACTACTTCGCCTCAATATGAAAACAAGGAAAGATACATAGCCCACATCTGGTCTACCAACTTCCATGTAGCTCAATCTAGCCCAAAGTGGTTCCATTGCACTTTAACTTGCTTGATTTGTTGGTTCCAGAGCATGAGTACCTTTCTCTACAATATACACTAAGGCTTTGACTAGAATTCTCCATCTGGTTCCACCTACAATATAAACCAGTCAATCGCATGATCAACATCTTTAACATAATTCATAAGCAATGATACATGGAAATCATCATGGACTTTCACTATCAGAGGTAGTGCAACTCGATAGGTTATTGGCCCAATTCTCTCAATGATACTGAAGGGTCCACAAAATCGTGGTGCCAGCTTGGCACATGATCCAATCCATAAGGAGCTCTTCTTTAGTTTTACGTGAAAGTACACCTATTCCCCAACTTGGAACTCCTGGAACAACTCGTTCCTATTTGCAATTCTCTTTTGCCTATCTTGTGCTTTCTTTAGATTCTTCTTGATCACCTGCATTTCATGTTCCATGTCTACCAACATCTCTGGTCCAATCAACACCCCGTTAACTAGAACACTCCAACTAATGGGATTGCTGGAACTCCACCCATACAATGCCTCAAAAGGACTCATCCTCAATGACTCCTGATAACCATTGTTGTATGCGAAATATACCAAGGGGAGATACTCTTCCCACTTTTTTTGTTGATGCATCACACATGTAATCCAATATCCTATTGACCCTCTCTATCTATCAATCTATCTGCGGATGATAAGTCGTGCTAAAGGAAAACTTTGTGTCCAAACCTGCAAATAAATCCTTCCAATACTTGCAAGTGAACTTCACATCCTTTTCTGACACAATCTTCTTTGTAACACCATGCAATATGACCACATCTTTGATGAATACCTATGCCACATCGCTAACTAAGAATGTAGACTTCACCGGAATGAAATGTGCAACCTTTGTTAATCTATCCACAACAACCATGATGAGATCATGTTGTCTCACTGTCTTAGTCAACCTTGTGTTGAATTCCATGGAAATGACTTCCCATTTCCACTCTGGAATCACAATCAATTTTATCATACCACATAGATGTTTGCACTTTCCATTCGCTCGCTACAAATAGAAACACCTATCCACAAACTCTATTACATCCCTCTTCAGATTCAACCAATAATAATATCCCTTTACTGTTGTCATTGTCTTCTGATAACCTGTGTGGCCTCAATAATGTTTCGCATCAAACTCTCTCAAGATCACCTTCTTGAGCTCACTGCTATCAGACATGTATATCTTGTCTCTGAATCTCACCAATCCACCCACTCTAAGAAAATAATCCATACACTATGCACCAACACCTATGCTTGTACCTGTAATGCCACATGTACTTGTACCTCTACATGTACCTATACATGTACCCGTAATATCACCCATACCTATACCATCATCCTACTGCAACTTGCGCACAATCTCTATATAGCTGACATCCTACTAACTTGCCTGCAAGATCATATCCTATAAGTTTGTCCGACAGGAGCTCATGGTTGCCAAGTAATTTACCTGTACCTACCTACTGAGAGCATCTGCCACCCTCTTCTCTTTACCTTTGATATACCTGATCTCGAAATCAAACTCACTGATCATAGCTAACCATCTAGCCTGCTTGGCATTTAGATTCAACTGGTCAAACAAATGCCTCAACCCAATATGATCATTCATTAGTACAAACCTCCTGCCAAGAAGATAGTTCCTCCACATATTTAATGCATGTATAACTGTTGCCAACTTAAGATCATGCGTCAGGTAGTTCTACTTGTGCTCATTTATTTTTTTTGATTCATAGCATACCATTTGTCCATCCTACTTAAGGACTCCACCAAGTCCTCTCTTGAGATCATATGTACATACTACAAGCTCTTTGTCTAGATCCGCAATCTGTAGCAATGGTGCATGTGTCAAAAACTGCTTGAGCTGCTCAAAAATAGGCTCGCGCTCCTCTATCTATTCAAACTTCTTACCTTTCCTTTGCAATGATGTCATAGGATAATAAATCTATGATAAGTTCATGATGAACCTTCCTATAATAGCCTGCCAAACCGATGAAAGGTATCACCTCATCCACACTCTTAGGAGCTACCCACTCCATGATGGCTCTTATCTTCTCTATATCTACTGTAATGCCCTCCTTGGAGATCACATGCCCCAAGTAATGTACCTTAATCTGAAAGAAACTACACTTGTTGAGCTTGTCATAAAACTAATGCTCTCTCAACAACCTCAACATTGTTGTTAAATGCTTAACATGCTCTTCCTCATTTTTAGAATATACAAATATATCAGCAAAGAACATAATAACAAACTTATCCAAATATGGACACACAAAATTATTCATCAAGGACATAAATGTAGCTGGAGCATTAGTTAAGCCAAATGGAACTACAACAAACCCATAATGCCCATACCTAGTCCTAAATGCGGTCTTGTAAATGTCATGCTCTTTGATGCATACCTTATGGTATCCCAATCTCAAGTCGATCTTAGAGAACACTCTTTCTCCCTTTAGCTGATCGAACAAGTCATCAATCCTTGGAAATAGGTACCTGTTCTTGATGGTCACTTTTTTCAACCACCTGTAGTCAATGGATAATCTGAGAGTTCCATATTTCTTCTTCACAAACAAGACCAATGCATCCCAAGGTGATATACGTGTCATAGTGTATCCCTTATCCAACATTTCCTTCAATTATATATTTAACTCAACTAACTCAGGTGTTCTCATCCTGTAAAGTGCTTCTGATGCTAGAGTTGTCCCTAGCGCTAACTCAATAGAAAAATCTACCTCCATGTGAGGTGAAAACTATGTAATTTCCTCAGGAAATAGATCTTGAAACTACTACAAAACTAGGTACCTTCTCATTGCATCTACATCCTCAACCTCCTTACCATGACCACTAGAAATGTGTATTGAAAATAACATACACCCTTTCTTATGACTACACTTTGCTTGCATAGTTGTCACCATCCTAACTGACGTGGATTTCTTCTTACCCTGCAAGATTCTTGGTTCCCCATTATCATCAACACACTGAATGGATTTCTCATAACAGTTTACCTTGGTTTTATGAAGATACAACCAATCCATGCCCAATAACATATTGTATGATCCCAACGGTAATACATTCAAATGTGATATGGTAGGCATACCACTGAAATCAAATGAACAAGATCTTACCCAATGATGAACTCACTTCTTCGTACCTATATCCAACTGCACTAACCAAGATTCTGCATGCAATTCCTTATTCAAACCACACTTATCCACCAAGTCAGGACTAACATAGCTATAATTAGATTGAGCGTCAATCAAAATAGAAATAAATAATCATAATGCTTACTATCCATCTTAATGATAGATTCTTTGTGTTTTGTGTGTCTATTGTCCATTGCTGCATAGATACGAGGAATCCTCTATCCTACATCCCCAAGATTCTGTGCCTCCTATGCACTGTATATCCGAGTCCTACCACCATGATTTTGTGTACAATATATCTTAAGGTGTTCCTTGCTACATGTCCAACACTCCCACTGACCAGTACCAAGACCTCTATGTTGCTACTATGACTCATGTTTCTGTCTAGCTACATTAAATCTATTTTTCGGTGCCACATTCTCTTTCTCATCTGCATGCTGAGGCCTTATTCTTTTAGGCTTCCATTTACCTTTACCTTTGTCTTTTCCATTCCATCCTTGCTAATATTCATTATTATGCTTTGATTGTTCATAGCAATGTTTCAGTTTCCCAATAACGTCCTCAAGTGATCGAGGCTCATCATACTCAATCTAATCTCTAAATGCTAATGACAAACCACTGACAAACTACTGAACTTTAGCCTTCTCATCAGTAAGATTTGGTACATGCCTCAATAGATCTAGAAACTTGGTCGTGTACTCTCCATATGTCATTGATCCCATATTTAGCTCATAGAATTATTTTGCCTTACTATCATAGTACCTTTCTAAAAATTACTTCTTCTTGAAAAGCTTCTTGAACTCCCACCAAATCAAATCATTTGTCCTGATGTCTCTGACATACTTAACATCTTCCCACGAAATGTTTCTTTACCTTTCAAGCGGAATATCACTACTCTAGCCTTCATGTTATTTGTTTAATCATTTATCTCAAATAATTTGTTCATTCCAAGTATCGAAGCCTTTGCATCTTCCGGCTTCTTTACATATCCATAAAAAGTAGGTTTCTTAAACTCATTTGGTAAGTAGCCCCTATCATTCCTCCTATAAGGATGATAGCAATGATGATCATGGTGCCTATGAGAACCAAAACTAGAATAGTATCTGTACTCATTGTCTGTCTTATCTGGAGTGTCCAAAAACTTTCCATCTCTTACCATATCAGATCTATCCAAGATGTGTCTACCAGGAGACCTGGTACAATATGCCCCATTAGTTCTATCCTCATGTCCATGGCTTATCTGAAGTGGCCCTTGTCACTGCAAGTTTGAATTTTTTTTAAGAAGTATAGCATTAACCTCTTCTTGTTTCTCTTGTGCATATATGATCTGGTCATTATCTGCCTTACAACTACTTATTTCTTCTTTCAAGATTCTCAAGGTATCTGCCAAATCCGAGGAGTGCTCCACACCACGTTGCCCATCTGATTCATGTGGAGATTATATGTGTTCTACCACCTTGCTAGCCATTTGGTCTGTTTCCTGCAATGCATAATATGTCAACTAAACCAAATCACAATAAACTAACATACCTTAGCATAATTCGGCGAGGATACCCTATCTGCAAGATTATAAAATCAGCGTGATACATGTATAACATAATCATAACAACATATAGACATATGCAAATAAATGCGCCAACACATCAACATCATTCTAGTTATGGTCCAGTCATCAATGCAAGGCCATATCAATAATTCATGCTATGACCTCATGCATGACAATAACCATTACTTCATTGTACACATTTCCACATGCAATTATCAACACGCATAAGCAATTCCTAATGAACTACATATACATATTAACACATGTAGTTGGGCATAGGTGATAAATTCTTGTAATCAACCTACAAGACTGATACATGTAATCAAAACATTCAAGAATGCACTTGACATACAAGGATGTAGTCACGCAACATATAACCAACATGTAAGTTACATACAACCATATGCAACCAGTCATATGCCCATAATGGCACATTCCAAAAAATCAATCATCAGGTTCCTTATGACAACCATACTACCATCATGATCAACATCAAGCAAATGTAACAAGCACATGAAATGAGAGTGTAAGAGACACACATGCAACTAACATGCATGCATGACCAACACACATCGTACATCCGGTATGGGGGGTGAACCATCCTCTGATACCACTCTGTAAAACCCTCCTCACACATTTACCCAAGTAACTAGCCAACCGGGGTAAACATACGATGAGAGGCTACTATGATTGGATTCAACCTCCTATGTGACCTTAAGGAAGTTGAATCGATGGAACACATCAACCAACCTATCCACATAAGCAACAAAACCCTCATGATGCATGTTAGCCACTCAAACATCTTGTCCCTGGCCCCCAGTAATGTTATGTACATCTTAAGCTTTAGTCTCTCTCATGCTATAGGCATGAGAGAATCGATAAACAAAAAGTCACTCTCACAGGCTTGCTTGCCAGAGTCTAGAGACCTAATTTACTAGTTTTGTGCTAGCGTCCCCGAGATTTGAGCCAACTTTCTAGGCGCATAGCCAAGGTAACTGCCCAAAATGGAATGATAGCTTACGATTAGTCAAAGAACAGGGAAAGAATGATGCAAAAGAAATAATTTAAACAAGACCTTAATCAGACCCCTACTAGTCATGATGGTCATTTCGTCAAACTTATCATCAACATGTAACCTATAGGTGTAAACAACAGAATTACATGTAGGGATCTGATACTTATCTGGGAATCACTATGAACCATTGTTCCCTCATGTCATTTGGTGCATTATCATGTATTAGGCCATAGATACATTATCCATTCATTTACAAGTAAAAACATACTAAGATCCATACATAGATGCTTTCATAAAACACACATATAACCAGCATAATAACAATAGAAATACTCATGAAAGTACAACCATATAAACCACATATGATCCATCAAAATTCTCATACAAATACAAGCAGAAATAACCTTTCATTAACGATGAAAAAACCAAAAACGGAATGGGATTTCCTTGTCCCACTTGACCATAGAATGGTTGAGCCAAATCTATCTTCAGCCATTCACCCACATTCCATATTCCAAGCATGAATGTGGAACTCAAACCCAAGTACCAACCAGGGAATACCAAGGCTAAACCACCTCACCCTCATCAATAGAAACCAAACTTTAGAATAATCCATCCCGGATCACTAGGACAAGATGCTGAACACATCATAATAGGCTTTACTATGATCTCCACCTAATTACTAGGCCAAACAACCATGGATGCCATCATATTTCTCCACCTATGCCATGAGGAGTTTTCCTTGCCTCCTAGTCTCTTAGGCTTTACTGCAATCCAAACCTAAATCACTAAGCCCTAAAATGAGACCCACTCTCCAGGCTTTACCGCATATCCCAAACTTGAGATTACTAGGCCCAACATAGACAAAACCACCCCTTGGCTTTACCGTATATCCTGCCATTCACCAGGAAGGATTCCTAGGCCCAACAAGGAAACACAATCCTGGATTTACCATAACCCATAGTCTGGCTCAGGGATCACTAGGCCAATTAATTTACTATGATCCACAATCTAGTTTAGGGACCACTAGGCCATGTTCTCTATCATTCAGAGATCCACCTCACTCATCTTCGAATCCATATGACAATCTAGATCAACTAAAACATGAGAACCCCATCACACCATGGCTACCTTGAAATGGAAAGGCTAGGCTGAAAAAACTATTACACCTAGAAAAACTCATGCCACAATAGCAAAAGAGCCACATGCAATACCATGCATGCTAGATATAGCATGGAAAATACACATGCGAATCGACACATGCAATGAATCATGATGTAGCTACATGATCCTACCTTTCCCTACTTGATCTTTGCTTCCTCTTTCCTTGTTTTCCTTTCTTGATCCAATCCCAAAATTTCTCCAAGAAAACTTTAAGTGTCCAAGACTGAGAGAGAGAGAGAGAGAGAGAGAGAGAGAGAGAGAGAGAGAGAGAGAATAATGAGACAACTCCAAAACTCAACTAACAAAAGGTCACAAACTGATTGTCAGAAGCCTTTTCATGAATGAGGCCTCCAATTTCTTCATTTTCCATTATTTTCCTTCAATTTCCTCCTCACATGCAACCTGTGACCTTTCACCTCCCTTTTCTCTTAATTTCCATTATTTTCATAAATAAATGTGCCAAAAATTCCATTTTTCCTTTCCAAAGCCTTAGCCATTGCCTTTGCTGATTTCCTTATTCAAAATAAACCAAATGAACACACCCTAGGATGTCTTTCCCCACATTCATCTTGGAATAAGTGTCCCATCAACTATGGTTATTATTATTTCCTTCATTTACTTTTATTATATGGAATTTTCACCAGGGCTGTAACAGAAGCAATTGTCTATAGAAAATAATTTGGAAGCTAAAATGATCTTTGACATAAAAGGTTAACAAGAAAACAAGAGGAAATGAGTATTTTGAGTACTTAGTAATATGCAAATATCATCTTTTTCAGGATTCTACTTAAATTAATGTTTCATCTCTACAAAAGGTAGATTATTCCATAGAATAACTTATGAACAGTAGCTCATACATGTTTCTTTCTCTGGGAGTCTAATGCATTTGTATTAGACAAGCTCAAGATATGAAAAGACTGGACAAGAAAATAACAACGTGATGGGAGGGTCACATGTAAAATTGAGAAAATTTAAATGTTTTTGTTAAAAAAATTGAATATTTAATTTAGGAGTTGGTTTTGGTTTTATACAAAATATGGAGAAGTTACGAATATCATCTTGATAAGTTATTTTTATTAGTCCAAAAAAATATAGTTTTTTTTTTTTTTTTCATTTTCAGTTTCCTTTATTTTGTGGAGAAGAGAAATCAATTCATATGCATGTACCTTTGTTTGTAACAATTAGTTTTGGGAATAAAAGAGTTCTTGGATAGAAGGGAACTCGTTGTTTTTCCTTCTAGTTGGTGTGGTTGAAGTTAACCAGAAGTAGAGAAAACACCTCTAAACATTTCTCGAATCTGTGTGATATGGAATATATTCTGTGTGAACTGGGTGTTATTTTGTTTGATTTAATGACTAACTAGAGAAAATGGGGCAATACTCTTACATACAATTATTCAGTTTATTTACACTAATGAATCCTTTAATGTTTCAAACATTGGGTAATAGTACATTTTCATGTTAATTCTTGCTATATCAATTTTAAAGTCATGAAGGAATGTGTAGTTTTGCAACAATTTGATTTCTATTAAATTGAGACAGAGCATCCCATTTTATAATATGGTCCAAACCCTTTTAAAATATATTTTTTCATCGAATTGGTGCATTTGAAATAGTGTTGCAAACCCTGGTGAATGAAGGAAAAATAAAATTGTGGACCATGTAGAAGTGTAGGGAAGGTTTTATAAAGAATCAATTCAATTCCTTTTCTCTAGAAATCACAACGTAGAGCCTTTAATAGTATTTTTTTTGGAGAATTTAGCATCTACAGATAAAAAATAATTCACTAGACAAGTAGTTGTGCCTAGAACAACAGTTTAAAGTGTTTTAGACTTTCTGTATAAGCAATAGGTGAGAAGAGAGGATAGAAGGCCTACATGTAGTTTCGCTTTCCTCTCGTCTCTCTTGTATCGATTCCGTCACTCCTTGCCATACTTAATTCGCTTAAGAAGTACCTTGTCAACACAATAGAAGACAAAAACCAATCAAAGCATACAATCGATTGAATATAAATGAAAGGAATCAGAAGCAATTCATATATATAAGCATTATGAAAGAACTCAAGATATGGGAAAAGGTTCAAACACTTTATTAGATAGAAGACGGAAGTACAACCATTAATGTTTGATTCAAATTCATTCTTCTAGCTTGGATCCCATCCACATCACATCAAAAATAAGACAATCTTGTGGCATCACATCATTTGCTCCAAAGTCAAGTCTCATAGCAGCATTATCTCCTTACAATTCAACATAATCTAGCCCCTGATCACTTATATGAATGGTCAATTTATAGGAAGATGAAGCAGGTTTTGTCATTAATGGTGACATTGAATGTCCTTCTATACTTATAATTAGTTCCATGGTGGAAGAGAAGAGAGGATAGGATGCTCCTTAACTCATTCCTCATCCATTTCCAAGCTCATAGGAGTTGATAAGACAGGGAAACTTCTAGATAACTCCAAAATATAAGAATATTCCTGAAACCCTACGTGAATTTCACTCATTCTCGCCCAGTGTAGGTGAAAGGAAGCCTAAGTTCTTTGCAGAGCACCCTGGCAATGGACTTAACTACTTTGTAGTGCACCTTCGTAAGGGCTTACCTGCGCTGGTCTCTCTAGAGGCAATTTCTGGATGTCTTCAAGTCATGAAACTATCTGGGAAGGAGGCATTCAAAGGATTGACTTGTTTAGGGCATGAAACAACTGAATGTAGGCTTTGATGATCCCTAGAACACTGATCTAAATGTTAGGATTGATGTGCCCAAATAGATCTGTAACAGTATGCCACAAAACCATTTTGTAGCAAACTGAATAGTTGGATTGAAGAACCCAATCAAAGAACTTGTTAACCAAATAAATTGAGGATTGTTTGTCAATTAACAAAAAAATCAGCCTACTAGCGACACAAGTTTGTAATATTAATAATTCCATGGTGTTGGGTGTGATTTTTATACCTGTTTCCTACACTTTATTTCCCCAATTTTTATCCTCTTTCCCTCCAATCCCATGAAACTTCACATGTTAATCACACTTTTTCTCATTTATACAACCTATTTCACCATCATGTTATTTTGCCATGTTTTGGTGAATATTACGATACAATATTCCTTTTTGTGGCTAACAAGGGTAAGCGGTGGAGAAGTATTTTGGATCCTCTTCTCTCTTTCAAGTGTTCTTTTGGGAAGTTTTAGTGTCTACGGATAAACACTTAAACCCCTAGACTAGTAGCTAAGTCTAGAACAACAAAGCAAAGCATTCTCTAATTTTTCTATAACCAATGGATTAAATAATATAGTAAAGAAGCCTACCTGAAGCTTTCTCTTACTCCTTATCTCCCTCAACCAATTTTTTCGCTCCTTTCCGTACTTAATCCACTTGAAACGTACCTGCACACAGAAATGAGACAAAAACCGATCAAAGCATATGATAATGATCTATTGATTAAACGTAAAATGGAATCAAGTGCATAATACACATATGAAAGCATCAATAAACAATACAAACATATGGAAAAGGATTTGAACACTTTATTAGTGAAAGGGAGAGTTACAACCCAATTTGCTTGATTCAGTGCCACTCCTCCAGTTCAATCCCATCCTCTCCTCATAACAAGCAAGACATTTTGACATCATTACAATACTTGAAACAACTCAAGTCTCATACTAATAACATGCCCCTATAATTTAATGGTTTCCTGCTCCTAATCACTTATATGATTGGTCTTTTTACAGGTGAATGAAGGAAGTTATGCCATAAATGGTGATAATGAATGCCCTCCCAAACTTAGGATTTAGTTCCATGGAGGAAGGGATAAAGGGATTGATGTTCCTTAACTCCCTCCCTCATCCAATTTCGATCCCAAAGGAGTGGATAGCCTTGGGAAACTTCTAGAGGCATCCTATGGATAAGAATATTCCAAACCCCAATGCACATTTCTCTCAAATTTTCCCAACACATGCCAAAGAGGGCTCAAGTGCGCTACAATGTACCCTGGTAGCGTACTGGGTAGCACTGCAGTGCACCTTGATAAAGGCCTGCCTATGCTAATCTTCTTAGAGGTAGGTTTTGGATGATTTTAGTCATGGAATACCTTGGGAAGCAGAAATTCTTGATGGTTGAATTCATTAGGGCATGTAACAACTCAATTAGGGTTTCATGGGCCCTAATAGTACTAATTTGTAAGTTGGGGTTCATGTGCCCAAATGGATTTGTAATAGTTACCCCCTAAAGCATGAAGTCGTAAATATGTATGTCGAGTGAAATGCTTTACTATGTGGAGAGGAGGTTTCGAAGTGGAAGGTGACCTAAATCAATTACAATACATATATCATGATAATTTTATTTTTTGTACAAATATAGTTGTATATAGATATAGACCCATGAATGGATGACCATGAATCTAATGCCATTGTACATTTGATTTAGTACTCCTGAAAATATCGCAGCCTAGATGGATGAAACTAGATCTGGGGTTTTGATTCTCATTCAATCTTTTGCTCAGGTACAAGTCTAACCATGTGAATAGATTATCTAAAGTCAGACATTGGAAGACATCATCTGATTACCAGCCAATGATGTAAGTCGTTAACATATGCGAGAGGAATCACCGATAATGATGATGACCCTCAAGGTACTATAGTACATTTCACATGGTGTGAATAAATGATTTGATGTCGAACACCATATAAAGTCTTCAAGTTGAAGGCCAGTGATGTCAACTTATCGCCAGAAGTGAGAAACCTGCCATTGATGTATGCAAGACTCAAGGTATTGAAGGGGTGTTTCTAAGTCAACTTCTTGGATAATGTGCTGATGTCGACAAGAAGCGACTCGTCATAGGAGGGCCTTGATGTATCCCACATCAATGACATGAAATGAGGTAAATTATTTTTGAGATGAAAAAATTGACTAATGATAGAAGGTTCAGGAATGGTAGTCATGAAAATGGAGGTTTACGGTATTGCAAAGGATGAAGTTTGAATTGAATGACTTCTCTTAAACATGTCGGCAACACTAAAATGAATTGGTAGCATTGACCCAAAACAAAGTAATGGATGGTATGATAGACCAATAGTGTGATAAACATCAAGCTGAATAACCCAACCCACCTAGTCACAGTCATAAGGTGAAAGTGTCATGTTCAAGACCGACTTGCTACCATAAAGTTTTCTCCCCTTTCTCCCATTTTCCCTAGTCATTGCTGACCAATACCTCTTTATCTTTATCAAGATTGAGGAGGATAACATATGCTTGTTGTATAATTTCACCCTTCAGATGAATCCATTGCCATTTGATGCTTTAACGAGTCTAGCGAAGGTGAAACTCGGTCTTGTCTAGATGGACGAGTTTGTCGTTATTTGATTTTTTTAACATGTTTAACGAAAAAGATAACTCGGTCCTTTTCATTTTTAGAGATTTTGAAAAGGGACGAAAAGGAAACTCCAAAAGTTCTTTTTTGTAGATTTTCCTCTCAAGTCCGAAAAAACATAAAACAATATGAGAGAGAACCTATTCACCACATTCGATCAATGTATTCCTTTCTCGTAGTTAATCTATCTCAGCCCGAAAAAGGGTTAAACTTATACTGAGTAGATATCAATTCCAATTCGTTAATGAGCTGGAAAGGACAAGTGCTCGCCAATCTTTTCATATTTAGAGAGTCTAAAAAGAGCTCAAAGAGGACTCCATTTTGAGGAACGAGTGGTGTCTAGGATAGCAAATGGTTCTGATGATGTTGGAACTTCTCAAAACATGTTGATTTATGTGAATATACTAGCTGATAAGACCACTCATTGCAACTGTTCCTCATAAAGGGTAAAACAACTAGGTGAAAGCGCATGATCATCCAAAGGGATGGTGGTGATGGGATGAAAACAACCAAGGCTCATCTGAAGAAAGAGGATGATAAAATGGCAATCACGAGGGTTAAAAATGGAAATGTGTTCATTTTTGCACAAGCTTGAACTATAGGGACCTATGCTTGGGTTCAGTTTCACGTTTACACAAGCTTGAAATGAAAAGCTATGCTTGGATTCAGTTTCATTTTTATACAAGCTCGAAACGAAAAAACTATGCTTGGATTCAGTTTCATTTTTACACAAGCTCAAAACAAAAAACTATGCTTGAGATTGGTTTACATGCCCCTATCATGATGAAAGGGAGAGTCTCCTGTAACGAGATGGAAGTCATTGCAGTGAAGCAGGATGGTTATCCAACACCTTTTTGGCTTCATCCATATAGGGACAAAGGTGAATGGATTGATTCCCTTCACATAACCTATAGGGAAACTTAACTTGACCATTAGGTGCATGCCCCCAAGCTTCATTACATTCACCTAAATAGGCTACTCATGGCTATCAGGTGGATGGAATGAAGGTTCTTTTACGAGATCAAGTGAAAGACTTGACTGGGATTTTATGAGATCTAATCAAAGACTCGACTTGGAACTTGGGACCTTATTTCATTTTTTAGTGATCTTAACACAAGACAAGGAACTCTGCTCAGATTCCTTGTTTCATTTTTTAACGATCTTGAAACAAGACAGGGAACTATGCTCGACTCCTTGTTTCATTTTTTAACAAGGTTGACACAAGACCAGGAACTATCCCCATATTCCTTGTTTCATTTTTTAATGAGGTTGACACAGACAAGGAACTATCCTCATATTTCCTTGTTTCCTTTTTTAATGAGGTTGAAAGAAGACAAAGAACTATCCTCATGGACCTATTTCACTTTTTTAATGAGGTTGACATAGTAAAAGAACTATCCTCATACCCTTGGTTTCGTTTTTTAACGACGTTGACACAAGAAAAGGAACTATCCTCGTATTCGTAGTTCCAATGCCCCTAGTACATGATGTACAACATCACTGAATTGATCATCAGTTGATGTAGTTATGGAATGGGTTTCCATATAATTAACCCGTGGCAGGGATGACACCATTGGTACAAAAGGACCATTTGGGGAAGATGGTTCACTCGAAGCCATATTTGGACCAGGAAATGAAAGTTGGTCAATGGTGAAAATTCTGCCTTCATGCGGGAAACAAATCACTCGAAAGAGTGTTGAAACAATAGCTCCCATGTCATAAACATAGTCACACCCTAGAAGTAAATTGTAATATAAAGGGCCTATGACTACCATCACATTCAGATAAATGATTATTCCTTCCAAAGTAATAGGCAACTGACGAAGGATCCCTATTCGTTGACTGGTTCCTCTATTAAAAGCCAAAAAATTCTGAGTAACAAGCACAAGTGGCGGCGAACCAAGCACCTGCCAGGTAGTAGAGGAATGGATACTCACTGATGCGCCTTCATCGATAATAGTGCTAGATACAATCATATTATAAACATGTACTATGATATAGAAAGGAACATAAGGAGGAAGACGGAATCCTGCCAGTCGATTCCAATCAAAGGAAGTGACCAGAATACTTAGAGGGGATACTGTAGAAATGGGAGAATTAACCCCTTGAGTTACGAGAACAGGAAAATTTTCCTCCTATGTGGATGGAATGAGCAGACTGCCCCCATGCTCATTTGAATCTAAAGAAACAAATAGAACCTGAGTGGTATCATATTCACGCTCTTCGGGAAAGGTACGATTTACTGAAGGTGAAATCGGGTCAACTGTTACCTCGATCTATTGATTTGGGTCAAGTATATACTCATAGGATTCACTTTCAAAGAGAGTGAGTTTGACTGACGGTTGATTTTTGTCAGTAAATTCATCAACTAGTGAAGGATTTAGGAACATTTTCCTATAACCAGATGGAATTTGCTGTGGTGAACCAAGATGGTTATCCAACACTTTTTTGGCTTCATCCAGATAGGGAAAAATTTGAATGGGGCAATTCCCTTCACATAACCTACAGGGAGACTTAACTTTGTCCTTTTTTCCATCAACTTCACTACCACTAGTTGATGGTGTGTCACTAGCATGATCTATAGAAGTTGATGACACAGGACGATCTGAACGGGAAGATCATTCTTCTATGATATGAGGAATATCAAGAAAATTTCGAAGAAGATGGTCTCCTGCACAAAGTTTGCATGGATATCAAACTTTGTGAGGCTTGATGGTTAGTTTCTCATCAGATGTTGCATTCAAAGCAATGGTTGCTTGTTTCCCCTCTACTAAATTTGCTTCTTCTTCTTCTTCTTCCCTTTCTTCTTCTTCTTAGCCACCTGGTTACTAGTACCAATACTTCCACCAGGCGAAGAGGAAGAAGGGTAGAAAGAGACAACCAAGGAAGAAGGAAAAGGGTCAACTTTAGGATCAACTGGAGGTTGATTTTGTCTATTTGGATGTTTACTCGATTGTAGATAATTCCCAACATTTTGAACCAAGGAGGTTGAAAACAACCATACTTACAAGAAATGGCAAATCTCGGAAGGGAAAATGTAGCCATATATGGAGCACCAATATTTGCAAAAGGTGGAAAAGGACTAGGATTCCCATAGTAAGGAATTCCTTGATCAGTGGACTCCAGATTTGTTGCCATATGTTTCAACCTAAGATCAACTAGGGAGTGAGTGTGGAAGATGTTATCCGTGGTCAATTAATTTTATTTTAATCAAAGTAACATAACAAAACAAAAGAGGGATGACCTAGGTAAAAGTTTTACCAAGCAACTGTGAACTGCACAATACCTCTCGGCGAACCAAGAAGTATGGGTAGGCAATCTCCCGGAATGTTGTGTTCAGTGTATCACAGTGCACAAGGTGTCCGACTCGGTTACCTAAGGATGGAGAGAAACCTAGTGTTATCGTCCCATATATACCCGAAAGTACGTGGAGGCTAAATCTGTATAAGGTTGTCTAATGAGAAACTGCACAATGAGAGCATTCCCATATATTTTACATATTGTAACACTACCCTATATACCCAGAGGTACATGGACGAGCTACGATATACTCACGTACATGGAATGAGGTATCACACTCGGGATGTGTTGCAGATAACTTAGCAATAGCTGCTTTGTTTTATGATGCTGGAACACGTCTCTAGCCTAGAACCACGAAATGTTCTCGTTAATGACAATGCTCCATTATGTAAATTGATATTTATTTTAAGTTGATCTTGCTTAGGAATTTGCCTTTCAAGTTCACCACTTGATGTATTCTGAAATTCCTAGGAATGCAACTGTCATGATAAGTATTTTTTCCATTCAATTTAGCGATGAAAATCCTAGCTACTTAGGGATAGAGCAATCAGATTCCTTTTGACAAAGAGCAAAGAGCACATCTAATGCAATTTCCCTAGCTATTGCTTTCAAGCATTCACAAACTTTTCAATGAAACATGCTCGTATTTCTTTTCGATTTCTGTTAATGTGAATGAACAAAAAGGAAAACTAATGCACAATCGATCAATAAATTCTTTTCATACAAATGATGATTTTGCAACAATTTCTTTTCAAGGAAAGGAAGACTTTACAACACTTTCATTTTCAAAGAAACGAAGAATTACGACACTTTCAAAAAAAAGACTAATCATATGCACACATCAATCAATTGATATTTCATGAATGAAAATTACAAAGTAAATAGATAAGAAACATTTATCAATCCTAGTCTAAGTAGGGCTTGATAAGGAGATGAAAAACAATTTTTAGAGAGCAGACACCATTAACATTCAGCAAATCATTCAAACAAGAGAAAATTGGCAAAAACTTCACTCCTAGATGGGAAACTAACCCTCAAGGGATCAGTACAGGCTGAAATGAGAGACAATATGCTTCAGTGCACCAGCTCTATGTGGGAAGTGCATTGCAACACATTGTGTCCTTCATTGGGCTGCGTTGGTGACAATAAGCCATTTTTGAAGGCAATTTGACACAGTTTTGACTCAATTTTCTATGAAATAAGACTAAAATTCAATCAATGACCACAAGTACAATATGTAGAAATGTCTTAAGAGGGTGATAAGCTACTAAGATGGATAATTAATCCCAAGTATGGTCGCCAATTTTTTTTGGGAAGTCTTAGTGTCTATGGATAAACGCTTAAACCCCTAGACTAGTAGCTAAGTCTAGAACAATAGAGTAAAGCACTCTCTACTTTTTCTATAACCAATAGGTTAAATAAGATAGTAAAGAAGCCTACATAAAGCTTTTGCTTACTCCTTATCTCCCTTGACCAATTATCTCGCTCCTTTTCATACTTAATCCACTTGAAAAGTACCTGCACACAGACAAAAGACAAAAACCGATCAAATCATATGATAATGATCTATTGATTAAACATAAAATGGAATCAAGTGCATAATACACATATGAAAGCATCAATAAACAATGCAAACATATGGAAAAAGCTTTGAAAACTTCATTGGTAAAAGGAAGAGTTACAACCCAATTTGCTTGATTGAGTGCTACTCCTCTAATTCAATGCCATCCTCTCCTCATAACAAGCAAGACATTTTGACATCATTACTATACTTGAAACCAACTCAAGTCTCATACTAAGAGCATCTCCATATAATTCAATGATTTCCCGCCCCTGATCACTTAGATGAGTGGTCTTTTTATAGGTGAATGAAGGAAGTTATGCCATAAATGGTGATAATGAATTCCCTCCCAAACTTAGGATTTAGGTTCATGGAGGAAGGGATAAAGGGATTGATGTTCCTTAACTCCCTCCCTCATCCAATTTCGAGCCCAAAGGAGTGGATAGCCTTGGGAAACTTCTAGAGGAATCATATGGATAAGAATATTCCAAACTCCAATGTAGATTTCACTCAAATTCTCCCAGTGCACACCAAAGAGGGCTCAAGTGTGCTACAATGCACCCTGGCAGTGTGTTGGGCAGCACTGCAATGCACTGTGATAAAGGCCTGCCTACGCTAATCTTCTTAGAGGAAGCTTTTGGATGATGTCAATCATGGAATCTCTTGGGAAGGAGGCATTCTTGATGGTTGACTTCATTAGGGCATGTAACAACTGAATTAGGGTTTGATGGGCCCTAATAGTACTGATATATATGTCGGGGTTGATGTGCCCAAATGGATTTGTAACAAGTTTTGCTTATGGGGATGAGGTCATGGAGTGAACAGGCTACGCCGATGCATTTCAATGAATGGTAGAGTAGATCATTGTTACACCCTATATGCTATTATACATTATCGTTACACATTGTACGTTGTGTTGGCTTGATGGGGCCTGACCTAGGTTCAGCGTTAATTATCCAAACAAATCCCTACATTACTAGCCCTTTCTGCATTAGTCCATGAAAAGTAGACTGAAGTCTCACCCAAATAAGTATGAGTGGATACTGGAACCAAGTTTCTGCACCCTGAGATGGTTGTGACGTCATTTTATTCCTTCTAATCTTGCCTTCGCGCAAGTCACTTAGTTCTATGGCTCTATCTACCTAACCCCTTATTCCTCCCTTCGATACCTCCACGAAAGGGTATGGCTGACCTTCGCGCAACCCTAACCCTCAATTCCGATACTTTTGCGCTACTAAGGCAGCGTATTGCTCACAGTTAGCACTGCATAATCAAATATTCTTATTTTTGTTTAGTTATCGAGCACAATTACATTCATTCAGGCACCATATAAGCATTATAAAGTAAATTCATAAATAAAATGACAAGATGCATTAATCACAACAAAGATATATAAATTACAAAATGCTTCTCATTATTGATACCTTCAAGTGATTATAGACTATATTTTCCCTACGCACACAGCTGTAGGGGTCCACGCACTTAGCTGTGGACTTCCACCTTAGGCTTCTACGCACTCATCTGCAGAGCCTCTACCTAGGCTACGACCTGAGACTTAGATATCTTACTTTAGAGCTATGATTCTCTTACTCATTACTTCCATATCTATGACTCTCAAAGTACTTAGATCTTAACTCTTTTTATACAATCCCATGGCCTGCGAACCATGGGTAGATCTTCCATAGCCAATTTTACTTTAAAAAACTAAGGGCAAACAACCCTTTATGACTTGTGACGCCTTCACTCTATGTGACCACAAAATGCAGAGTCTTTACAAGTTTATTACAAAATTTTACCATAACATGGGGTTTTAGCCACAAAACTGTCCTTTGGGGGATCTCGTTCCCAACAAGCACCCAACACAAACATCGTGACTCGCCCTTGACTCACTCGTCAAGTGCGGAGATCTTTGCATGAAGCCCTTCCAGCTCGACTCGTATGACTACCACCTCAGCCGTGCATTGTGCGGCCACCTAATTTCCATCTTCCATGGTCTGTTTAGTCACTACTCTTGCATTCTCACCCTGAAGCTTTTGTTGCATCACTTGTAGAGTTGCAAGCGTGCCTTTGATAGATCCTGTCACTGCATAAGCCTGATCTAGCTAGGGCTTTAGTCTTGCCTTTAGCACTACTTCCTTTTTTAGCATTGCGTCCATCCGTTCCTTCAACTGCTTGGCCTCCTACAACTTGTCTAGTCTCCGTGTCAGTGCAGCGGTTCACATTGTGCCCTTAACCTCATCATAGCACTGATGTAGCGCATGCACTTCTATCTCTAGCCACTGTACATTAGGGTCCTCCTGCAAGGTTGTCAGGACCTTAAATGACTGCTCAAAAAATTGTGTGCATTCTACTACTGTACTATCCACCGCCACTACTACTTCTATAACAATGGTCGCTTGCTATTCCTTCACTTCTAGCAAAGTTGAAGGTTGGGCCCTCAATTGTAACTCTGTAATTTGTAGTTTCAACTCCAACTGAACCTGCGCCATCTCAGTACAAGTGTCATGCACCCCTATGGCCAGCTTACAGATGCGTACCTCGACTAGATCCTCCTCTGGAGTGGCCAACTCTGGGACCATTTGGAATGCTTCCTTGATGACCTGCATAATGTGCTTTCTCTGATTGGTTGCCTTGGTCTCAGTGGTGATGGCAACATTTCTCTGTAGGACAATTTTCTCATTGTTGATCCGCTGTTCATTGATCACTTGGAGGGTGTATTGCTCATGGGCCCTCAGCTCTATAATCACTCCATCTTGCAAGAGGTGGAGTTCTTCTCACATAATTGTTACTAGGTTCAACCCTACTCCGTTTAGGGTGCTGACAGTGGGCCTATCAGCCTCATTATCTGTGGTCAGTGCTCCATTAGGAAACATTATTGCGCTGGAGGCCTTTGTGCACAGCATATCAGAAGCCTATGAAGTGCCAATGTTGAGTCTATTAGACAACATGCCATCCTAAGACATGCAGTTTTGTAGCTCTTGAAACCCTTTCTGGATAACCCCCAGGATGATTTGTTGTTGTAGGGCCTTTGTCGTGACATCTCGCACTGTGTCACCGATATCATGCAAGTCACGCTATGTTAGCATGATAGGGTCGATTGATGTCTTGGTCGCCTTTGATTTCTTTATGGGCCCTCCCTTCTCCATCTCTCTTGGGTGCTTGATGTAGGCGAACGTCTCCTGAGGGTCTGTGCCATGCTGTTCTATTTCCTCTTCTATCTCACGTCAAGGTGACCTCTCACCTTTGTCAGAGACCCTCTCTGTCCCACATGTCTGCTTCCCTGTCTGTTGTGTGGCCTTGCACTCCGCCTAGGCCTTATCGGTGGCCTCCTCTGTCCTCTTTTCGGCCAGCTGTGTCATCTTAATCTTAGCCTCCTCCTTTTTATTTTGCATAGCAGACTTGCTTCCTCCCATTGCCAAGTCTGTTGTAGAGTTCCACATTGCGGGCTATTGATCAAGCACCATGTTAATGGCGTCATTCGTTGCCAGATAAGGAAAGTTGTACCATTTATGTGCAGGGTCCTTCCCCACCCTAATGGATACTCAATGGAAGTTTGCTTTAAATTCATCGTAGCCCTATAGGTTGGCATACATTGTAGGTGACAATCGCGGTTTTCTGTTGATGGCCATTCATATGTTCATCTACATCAAGATCCAAAAGATCCTGTTGTCCCTGACTCGCTATGCATCCTTGGTCTCCCACAGCGAAGCGTACTTCACTGCTTCTGGGAGGTCTGGCACAGCTGAAGGGAACTGGTTGTCCTCTGGCAGGTCCCACACTACTAGCACAATTGACAGCAAGAGCCACACATAGTGGAACGTCTTGCTGAGCTCCTGTGCTTCGTGGTAGTTTGCTAGGAACTCTCCATGAAGGTAGTCTGGCAAATTGAACTGGACTCCTTCAGTGCACTGTGCTACTAATGCAACGACAAGTGTCGGCACCTCATTGGTGTGACACTTCCTCAAAACTTTCCCTATTAGGATCTACATGGCTACCTTCACAACATGGTCATAGATGCTGGATATAGTGTATCCGTGCAGCTTCTTCACTAGCTTAAATTTTTCCTTCATAAACTCTACAAGAGCTTGTTTGACACCTTTTCCGCCAAATCTCATGGTCAGATTCTTTCTTGTCTATAGAAATCATGTTATCCTATGAATCCGCCTATCTGTGATGGGTATTATCACCTCTAGCCATAGACACCCATCATGCACCAAGCACAATAGATGCTTAAAGACCAAAACTATAACTCGGGTGCGGTTGTAGTGTGACACCAAAAGCAAGTTGAGCAACCCTGCCTTGTATTCTCCTTAGAGCCACCTTTGCGACTCCAATGTGGTCATTCTAGAGTTCGCATCAATGATATGGTGCATCAGCTGCTCGGTCACCAAGTCTGGAAACTTCTCGTGATCAACCAAGTCCTAGGCTTCAAGTTTTAGCAGCGGCACTCATGCCAAGCGCGGTCCATCAAAAACAATTTCTTCCCACAACAAAGGGGTTTGTAGGGGACTCTTACTCTCATTGATGTCCTTTGACACCTTGGTCTTGACATTGCGTGGAGGGACGTACTCTGGCAACCATGTAATAGGGTTTGCACCCTGGGTTTCAAACTCTTTTACTTCGAATCCCACATCCTCATCATCCATTGGGATGTCTTCAATGTTTTCCTCCTCTGGCTCCAATTTAATGGCCTTGCCTTTCTCCTGTGTGATGTGTTTTGGTGGGTTTCTTCTTGGCGATGTGTGCACAAGTATGGCAGGATGCTTTCCCTTCTTGTCCTTCCTTGTTTCCTTGGTTTGGGTTGGATTTGGTCTTGGCGTCCTCGGCAATTTAGGGACCTCTGCCAATACTTCAGCCACTTCTGGAACAACTTCTTCTGCCTCCATCTAAACTTCTAGCACTGGCTCCTCTACTATTTCTTTGTTATTTATAGTTTTTGCAAGTGCCGACATAACACTTTCCAACAGTACTCATGACTTCTGAGGTAAGTTTGCAAATGTTGGAGTCTCTTTCAAAGCTTCGAAGAATTCTTAGTTCATGAGTGCCTATAATCTCAACAACTCAATACTCAAAATGCCAAGTGTTTTTCACTGGATAACCAATTGTAATTTATAGGGAATTTTGAATTCAAATCCGATCATTCCCCCCAAATTCAGTCCATTAATGCTAGATTAGCTGCAGATTTTCAAAGATATAAGCCATAAATTTTGTCTTAACTTCAAGTCGCCCGCTCTATTTGGCCAAATTTCTACCGTCAAATCATGTATAGTGACTTTAACGATCACTTTCCAGTTGACCTGCATGATTTCTCCCTGGGTAGCGCAGCTCTCTTTACACTGCTGCAAACCCTGTGACACCTCCTTGCTTTGCACAATACTCCAATCGCGCTACTCCCCAACCCAGGAAATGTAGTTTATAGTCCCGCGCCTCCTTTCAGGTGCTTAGAGTGCTAAGACTGTGCTACCTTCATCTAGTCACATGGCTAATCTACGAGTGTATGGCTTCAAGTGATTGCCATTCACCTTTCCTGGGGAGGGTTCTCCAGTCAATTTCACCAGCTGTACTGCTCCTCCATTGGTAATTTCCTTAATGACATAGGGCCCTAACCAATGCATTCTGAATTTCGCTGGAAATTTATCAAAATTACTATGATACAAAAGAACTAGTTCATTTACCTTAAAGATGCGCAGCCTAATGTGTCTATCATGGTAGTATTTTTCTTGTTTCTTTTGGACCTATTGGTGAAATCCATCTAGAAATATTTCTTCCTCAAGATCATCTAGCTGTACGAGCCTTTCCTCCAAGGCTCTGCAATCCATCGTACCCATGAGTGCCACTATTGACAAACTTGGTACAATATATTCCATGGGCATTACCACTTCAACCCCATAGACAAGCCGAAATGGGGTTTGTCCAGTCAAGTTCTTACCTGTCGTTCGATAAGCCCACAGTACTGCAGGTATGCATAGGTCCCAATCACTTCGCTGAGCATTGCAAACCTTGGTCAACATGTTCCCCAAAACTTTATTGAATGCTTCCACCATCCCATTAGCCTGCGGGTGATAAGGTGTGCTCTTTTGGTGATATAGTTGAAATTCCTCCATTAGCGCGTTGATCGTTTCATTCCGAAAGTGCGTACCGTGATCACTCATCAAGATCATTGGACAGCCAAATCACATTAGTACATGCTCAAAGAGGAACTTTGTAGTAGTCGCACCTGTGTAATCCTTCATAGACTGTGCCTCCACCCAACGAGTCAAAAACTCCGTCGCGGTGATAATGTACCTTGCTCCCATCTTTCCTTGGGGTTGAAGGGGTCCCACAAAATATATCTCCCATTTCTCAAAGGTTTATAGCGTCATCTATGGATTCAAAGGCATCTCATCCCTCGGTGATGGCCTTCCAGTTCTTTGACACACATCACATGCATTGCAATAAGCGTTTGAGTCCTAATGGAGGGTTGGCCACCACAACCCTGCGTGTAGAATCTTCTGCACGATCTCTCTCCCTGCATAATGTCCTCCTGCAGCACCCCTATGAGCATCTGCGAGGACGCTGCTTCTTTTAAAATCGAGTACATATCATTGCAATATCTCATCAGACCCCATTTTTATAGATGCCCAACAATGATAGAGAAATCTTCTGCGCACACCAGTAATGCCTTCTTCTATTGGATGGTTTATCTTTCCAGGGTAGTTCCTATCATTAGGATGTGTATTATATCCTCAAAATTACCATTTGTGATGCACACTGCAAATAGTTGTGTGTCAGGCAATTCCCCCTCTAAATTAGTGGCCTCCACCTGTAAATTCTCCCCCGTGACATAGGCTTATTGACTAGGTACTTCAACATGGAGTGATTTGTATACAGCTTAAAATGGCCTCCCATCAAGTAGTTCCTAAACTTTTGGAGCACCTATAGCATAGCTAACTCTTCACGCTCGGTGTTGGAATAATTCTTTTCCGCCTTCGACAACCTTATACTTGCGAATGCTATAGGATGGTCCAAGTCCTCTCCACCAGCCTGTGTTAGTGCTACTCCCAACGCTATACATGATGTGTTGACATGTACATGGAACTCCTTCTTCCAATCTGGGAAGGCTAAAATCAGCGCGATGACCATATTTTCTTTCAATACATCCAAGCTCTTATTATAATCTTTGTTCCAGCAAAACATGACATCCTTCTTCAACAATTTCTCCATTGATGTGGTGATCTGGCCATAGCCTTTGATAAAATTTCTGTAATATCCCGTATGTCCTAGGGTAGCGCACATATATTTCGCACTCCTCAGTGCTTCCAAGTTCAATATCACCATGATATTCACGGGGTCTACCACTAGTCCCTGTCTGCAAACCACATGACCCAGCAGGTTCCCAAAAGGAACACAAAACAAGCACTTCTCTAGATTGAGCGCGATCTAGTATCTTCGATAGGTATCTAGCATCAGGAGCAAGCTTGCTACATGGTATTTCACCAGGCCAAGCACAATCCAATCATCAAAGTACACTTCTAGGAACTTATGAATAAACTCTTTGAATGCAATAATGACTACGCGCGAGAAAATTGCAGGCACATTCTTCAACCGAAATGGCATTACAGTGTACTAGAAACAACCCCACTTAGTTGCGAAAGTTGTCTTTCTCCTATCCTCCAACATGATTTCGATCTAGTGGTACCCCGAGAACCCATCAATGAATGAATATGTTTCCTAGCCACCTACATTGTCCAACACTTCATCACCGAATGGATTCAAGAAAGGATCATGTACGCAAGCATCATTCAACTTTCTGAGATCCATGCATATCCTTATTTCATCCTTCTTCTTCTTCTCCTCTACCACCATTGGGCTTACCCAGTCAGATTCTTCCATAGGCTCAATGATGTTTGCCATGAGCATCTTGTCTAGATCTAAGTGGACCTTTTCCTTATACTTCAGATTGAGACAGTAAGGCCTTTGCTTAACCAGCTTCACGTTGGGCTTCAATGTGATCTTCATAACACCTAGGTCCCTGACTATCCTTTTTAGATCCGTGAACTTGGTAGGGCATAAATCTTGGTATTTGTGGAGAAATCCAACGATGTTATCCACCATTGTGTCATCCTAGTAATCTCCAACCTTGACGAATTTGGGCTCTGCCTCTGTACCAATGTTTACTTTCTTCGTTTTCAATTATATCAGGATTCTCAACCTGCAGTCCTTCAACCTTCCGGTGACCCTCTATTTCTGAGATGTTAATCTTTCACAAATCCTCATCCTCTTATTTAATAGTTACATTATAGCATTCTAGTGCGTGACTTAGCTGAGTAGCCCACTTAGGCTGAATCAGGTCTAAAGGATCGTACAATATCCTAAAGATTGCCGCTTTTACCTCTTGTAGCACCTCATCAATACTATCAAAACCATCTTCAAAACTGAATTTCATTATAAATCCTTCATGCAGAATATCCCATTCACCTATCATGTGGCAGAGCTTTGTTTCTACATACCTTTCATCGGGACAACATCCAAGGTGTGACAGAACAAGTGCACCCATTCAGGCTAGGATTTCTCTCCATAAGCCTGAGCCCATTTGGCCAAGTTCACATGCGGGTCATCCTACCCATCATAATTTTCTGTCATTTGCACCTTCGGCTTCCCAAAGTGTGTCCTCATCATTCTCCTACATTCGCACCAATTGTCAAAGCTTGCCTTGTGCATACCCCACCATCTTGCAGGCATAGCACACAACACCTAGTCCAATGCTTGGAAGCACCCGCTTTTCTGGTACCTCCCTCTCAAATGCATCCAAAACGATATCTACACCATTTAGGCCATCATAAGTGGGTAGATTCCTTACCTCTGATGACACACAACGTAGGGATCGGGTCATCATGTTACAACTCAGTGTAGTTACTTCATGTAACCGATTCTGCGAGTGCTCCAACTCTTCATCAGAGTCCAAGGTATAGGAACTCTCGTGATCCCACGTAACTCGTCCATCCGCTATTAGATTCACCTAGTCTTGGTCTCATTTTTTTATCTTATAGATATAGTCTAGATCATCATCACTCTCATAATCATGGACTGGTTCAGTATAGCGCGATCCTTCAACAGGATCTAGGGGTATTATTACATGTAGAGATTTCTTCTCAAATATCATCTTTTGCTTCTTTAAGTTGATTACCCCATTCATATCAGTAGCCCAATCAATTCTCAGGAGTGCAGGATAGGTGTTGCTGTCATCTAGAATTTCTATTACTTCAATGTCAGCTAGCATGCTCGCACCTTCAACATCTACAATCACCCCCTACAGCCACCCCATGGGGATGAGCTTCTACTGGTTCACCATTCTTAGCTAAATTAGAGACCATTGCAGTGCAGTTCTCCCCATTAATTCCAAAGTCTGCTTTAGTAAGTCATTCGCATCTGACCCCAAGTCCAAAATAACTTGATCCATTTCATACTCTCTTATCTGCATGGTCAGTCTCATCTCCCACCCTGTTATTGTTTTATTCTTACCAATCTTTCGTACTACGCGTGGGTCACTCAGAGCGTTTTTGACGCATCTATTTATGAGCTCTTATAACCCCTTCACAACCCTACTATCGTGCAGTAACTTCATACAAGTTTCCAGGAAGGTTGCGAGCATAGAAGGGTCAATATCCTGATCAGGCTTATCCTTGCTCCCTGAGGTGGACGCCTCAGCGAAGCTCTTCTTCACTTCCATGAAGGTTTCACATGCATGCTCCAAATTGAACTTAGCCTCCTCCATTAGAGCTTTGCGAACCCATGTACTGTCCTCAGGTTGTTTCCCCTTGTCATCTCCTATTGTGATTCCACTTTGGAGCACTATATTTACATTTGGATCCTCTTCGCGTGGCTTAGACCTCATCATCTATAGGTTCTGAGTTGGCAGAGGTGGTATCGCCCCTTTGTCATGTATCCTTTCTATCAGCGTATGGCTGTCTTCCATTTCATGATAAAAAAATTGGAATACTTGCACGATGGATGGGTTGGGTTAGTGCAATCACGGGCATAGTGTCCTGGTCCTCTGCAATTATAGAAGATCAACTACTCCTGATCTTTGTCAGGTCCTCCTCTGCCTCAACCTCGTCTGCGCCCTTGAAGTCTTGTCCTCACCATCCCTATGCTTGGGTCATGGGGTCACATTTCTACCTGGACTCTATAGGTGGGTGTTATATCCATCAGCAATTCGTAGGTTCTTCAGTTATGCTCATCATTTCCTACCGACCTACAGATGTTGCAGAACAATTATTGCGGTGTACAAACTTCTGCAACAAATGACAGTTATCCGTGGCATGTTTTTGTTGGGTCCCTATAATACTAGTGATTACCCAATTACTATTGAGTTATACCCCTTATTATATTGATGTACCCATGTAGTGCCCATATTGTTACTATTGTGCCACATAGAAGCTCACTATTGTTATTATTGTGCCCTTACATTATTATTGTTATGTAAGCTCTGATTATGTTATGACCCCTTAGAATCCTATATATAGAGAGGAGGTCTTTTCATTTGAATCATCCAAGAATTGTTCATTTATGTAATGTAAAGGAGGTTTCCCCCTCGAAGAGGCTGAATTCTAAGGCGTTGATCTATCTTTTCTATCTTTTCTTGAGCTGGTTTCATAACGTTTGGTATCAGAGCTTTGGATTCTAGGGTTTTGCTACTCCAAACAAGTCATCGTGGAATTTTCATTATAACTTTTTTTTCTGCGATGTTTCAGAAGTAGAAAAAAAACCCATTTGAGAAGACATTGCGCTGAATCTTGGATCTGAATTTCAGACCTTTTTTCACTATATTTACGGAGATATGATCTAAGGAATTTGGTCTTTTTGCAAACTCCTGAATTACATTCCAAACATGTGACCTAGGAAAAATCGTCATAACGTTTTCTCTGAGAATTGGATTGAAATTTCGTAAGAAGGTCCAGAAAGAGAACAAACTTTAGTTTCTTCTATATATTGTTTAGAGCTAAAGGTCGAAACAATAACTCGTGGCACGTCGTACAAGTTCGCTCTACTGAACTAGTCTATAATCAAGTCACTGTGGGAGATTTCGCATAACTCTTTCTTGGAGAATCCAATTTGGATCAGACTGGTGGCATTGGAAAGAGGACATAGAGGGCTACCAGAGGTTGCAATTTCAAAACTGGATGTTCTGAAAGTACATAGAAACATCAGAGGCAATATCGAGCTCCTACAAAGAAAAAATAGGTGTGTAGTTTCTTTTAAATCTTTGCCTAAAATTGGTTTGAAAATTTATTTTGAAGGAATTCAAAGGGCTAGTAGAGCATTATTATCAGTAACTGATGCCCCAAGGAAAGAAAATGCAAACACCTAGTAAGGAGCCTGAAAGCTCTAGCATGACTCATGAAGAAGAGGAAGAAATGCTACATGATATATCAAAATTACAAGACCAAGTGCAAAAAATGTCAGCCTCACAAAAGCTAACAGAAGCTAAGATGAATGGCATGCAAGCTAAGATGGATGATTGGAAGACAGATTTGAAGACAGACATGGGCAATTTGAAGACAGATTTGAAGACAGACATGGATGAATTGAAGATAAATATGAATAAGCTCCTACAAGAAATGGTCACTAAGGGTGAAAGGGTAGTAAAGGAAACTCATAATGAGAACAAAAGAAATGTGGGATCAAAGACCCATCATATTCCAAAAATCGATATGAGGAAGTTTGATGGCAAGGATCCCGCAACATGGATACTACAGATGGAGCAATTTTTCAATCTCAATAATGTGCAAAATACACAAAAGGTACATATTGCAACTTTATATTTGCAACCAAATCAGTTTGTATGGTATCAATGGCTTTGCTCTCATAAACAATTTATCACTTGGGCAATTTTTACGGAAAAATTGGTAGCACATTATGAGGATACAAAAAGCAACACTTTTTTTAGCCAATTGATAAGTCTTAAACAAAAGGGTTCAATAGTGGAGCACATTGAGAGTTCCAAAAATTGAACATAAGGGTAAAATATATTCCAGAGGAGCATAGAATTGATGTGTTCATAGGGTCTTTAAAGGATAATATCCAACATGATGTTCGCCTTTGGGAACCTGATTCATTAGAGAAGGCATTCAGGTTAGCAAGAAAAATGGAAAGTAAAACTATGGGGCCCTAGTCTTCCGCAACCTATAAGGTTGACACCACAACAATTGGAAGAAAAAAGAGAAAAAGGTCTTTGTTACAATTGCGATAGCAAATACACTAAAGGTCATAAGTGTGGTGAGAAGAAATTATTCTACATGGATTGTGAAGAGGAAGAAGAAAAGGAGCAAGAAAGGTCAAAAGAAGAGGATATACTCCAAGAACAAAGCCTAGATGAAGAACACATGAATCCGACCATATCTTGTAATGCATTGCAAATGGAGGAACAATAAATTGCTCTGGAAAGTGCCATAATATCAAGCTATCCATGGGAGAATATGTATTGACTAGCCCAATGATTTCCATTACAATGGGAGGTGGTGATGTTGTACTAGGAGTTCAATGGCTACAATCCCTGGGTACAATAGCTTTTAATTTTCAAGAACTTTTCATCAAATT
>APFE030178094.1:141142-247023 GCA_000404065.3 Pinus taeda
AAGCAGTGGAACATCACATCGAACATCAACAACAAGTCCTCCAACTCTTAAAGGATAACCTCGTGTTGGTACATAATATAATGAAACAACAGGTAGATCAACATCGCAGTGAAAGAAGTTTTGATGTAGGTGATTCGGTATTCTTAAGGCTACAACCATATAAGCAAATGTCCCTCAATCAAGGTAAGAAGGATAATAAATTATCACCAAAGTATGATTGTCCGTACAATTTGTTGCAAAAGATTGGTACTATGGCATACAAATTAGAGCTTCCTGCAGCTTCTTGATTGCACCCAATTTTCCATGTTTCATATTTAAAGAAGGTTATAGGCGATAAGCTCCCAGTTCAAATAATATTGCCAAAACTTGATGAGGAAGGAAAATTTATATTGGAACGAGAAGAAGTCACAGAAACAAGAACTCGACAACTACGAAATGATCAATTTCAGAGTATCTTATCAAGTGGAAGAACTTATCTGCTGAAGATTCCACATGGGAGGATGAGAATTTTATACAGAAGTATCCAAAACTACTCAAGCGTTGAGGACAACACTTTTTTGAAGGAGAGGGACATGTTGGCTCCCTATAATACTAGTGATTACCCCATTACTATTGAGTTATACCCCTTATTATATTGATGTACCCATGTAGTGCCCATATTGTTACTATTGTGCCCCATAGAAGCCCAATATTGTTATTATTGTGCCCTTACATTATTATTGTTATATAGGCTCTGATTATGTTATGACCCCTTAGAATCCTATATATAGAGAGGAGGTATTTTCATTTGAATCATCCAAGAATTGTCCATTTATGTAATGTAAAGGAGGTAGGCCCCTCGAAGAGGTTGAATTCTAAGGCATTGATCTATCTTTTCTATCTTTTCTTGAGCTGGTTTCATAACAGTTTTCCTACTACCTGACATATAGTGCACCACAATGAAGGCCCCACGCTTGGCCGTGCCTGAGCTTCCAGCCTCAAAGGCATTGTTCCTCCTCCTACAATATAGTTCACAAAGACCAAACAATGGTCTTTGTCATGCCCCTAACTCTTGCATTTTAGACACCATACCTCTTTGCACACCTCTAGTTGAGCTGTTCTGTCCTCCTCCAAACTTTTCATCGCAAGGAAAAGATTTCTCAACTGCGCATGGATCTACTAAACCCCCAAATTTGGATCTTGCATCGGTGTTTCATGCAGCCTCATGGAAATATCCAAGGCCTCTACCTGAGTTGTTATCTTCTGCTGCGAGAGTGTAACCCTTAAGTGTGATAGGAGCGAAGCCACAAACCATTCATGATGTTGTCCATCTATTAAGTTCATGTTAGCTTCGTGGATCTTACACTTCAACCTCTCATCTAATTCCCAAGGTGTCTCGCCTAGCTACATCATGATTTCCTTGAATCCAACAATAGATTGTGATTCAGATTTAGGCCTACTCAGTTCTTTGTTCAACGCGGTATAGATGTCTGCCACACTAGCATTCGGGTTATCATTAGAGTACTTGATGTACTAGGTTAGCGCATGATCCCGTAGAGCACTAACCAACGTCACCTTCTTCATGTTATCATTTGTAACACTCTGAGCTTCCCATACAACTTTTACAATGAACCATAATTGGTTTGGGTCCTCATTCCCGAAGCCTTTGAACAAAGGCAGCTTCACTAAATGTGGCATACTGAACTACGGTGGAGGTGGAGGTGGTATGGGCGAAGATGCAGGTGATTGTGGTGAAGTTGGAGGTGGTGTGGGTGGAGGTTGAAGTTGTGGGAATCCTTGTCTTATTACCTGAATAACACTTCGTGGAGAAACCTACATTGTTCCCTCTTCATGACCTCACAGAGGTGAAATCAATGGACTATATTCAGGACCTTTTTTTCTTTGTCCCTATAATTTTTTCCACTTCGCGTAGCCCCAAACATCAAGGTAGCTGTAGAACCCATTTTTTTCACAATAAAATTTTAATCCAGGTATTCAATGTTTTCACGTACTTACCTCGCGCTCCTTTTAAAAATCATCACTCCGCCTCATTGTAGCTGACTAAACTGTCGACCACGAATTCCGTCACAAATCCTCCCATGACACGATCAAGCCAATGATTGACAGCATGGGCGATCTTGTCCTCTGATGCTTCCAAATTTTGTACTAGCTTCGGGGTCCAAACAATAGGACAGTCAAGTTTCAACCTTCCTTAGCTATCTTCTAGCTTCGCGATCCACTCGTATAGCTCAATCGGAGAGGAGCAGAAAATGATTTCGTGGGTCTCTATATATAGGTATCTTTCCAACCACTATTCCTTTGTCAGTTGTGGGTTTTTGTTCTCCTGTGCTGAAAATTCATGGATCTTCCTATCCAACTACTCTTCAATCTCATTCTTATTTGGATACTAGTGATATGACATCACACATCCCTCATGAAGATTCCATTCCCAGCAATGGAACCATTTTTTGGCTTGATGGGAACTAACCCAGGTTCAACGTTAATTAGAAAAATAAATCTCTAGACTATTGGCCGTTTCGGCATCAGCCTGTGAAGCGTGGACTAAAGTCTCACCTGAAGGAGTATGAGGGGATGCTGGAACCAAGTTTTCGCACATTGAGATGGTCGTGATGTCGTTTTATTCTTTCTATTCCTGCCTTTGCGCAGGTCACTTACTTCTAGGGCTCTGTCTACCTAACCTGTTATTCCTCCCATCAATACCTCTGTGAAAGGGTATCACTAACCTTCGTGTAACCCTAACCCTTGATTTAGATACTTTCATGCTACTAAGGTAGCGTATTGCTCAGATTGTCAAGTTATCTTAAGAATCTTACTTGTCTTATCAATTACTCATAGTTAGCACCACGTAATCATATATTCTTATTTGTGTTTAGTTATCCAATACAATTACATTCATTCGCACACCATATAAGCATTATAAAGGAAATTAATACATAAAATGAAAAGATGCATTAATTGGAACAAAGAAACAAAAATTGTAGAATAATTCTCTTTATTGATATCTTGAAGCAATTATAGACTCTATCCATCCTACGCACACAGCTGCAGGGGTCCGTGCACTAAGCTACGGAATTCCACCGTAGGCCTCCGCACACTCAACTGTAGAGGCTCGACCTATGCTACGACATGAAACTTAGACTTCTTACTTTAGAGTTAGGACTCTCTTACTCATTATTCCGCAGACCATGGGTAGATATTTTACAACCAACTTTACTTTACAAAACTAAGGGTGGACAACCCTTTATGACTTACGACACCTTCACACTTCGCGACCACAAAATGCAAATTCTTTACAAGTTTATTACAAAAATTTACCAAAACATGGGCTTTTAGCCCCAAAACTATCCTTTAGGGGATCCCATTCCCAACATGTTGTTATAGGTGTTGTTGTTACACCACATTTTTTTTTACCTTTGTTACACCAAGGATGTTGTTAGCTAGTGATTGATGTTACATCCGAACCGTCATTTGACTGCAGGATGTTATTGCACCGTAGTTAGCAAAGTTGTGGGTATTATTCCACACAACAGCTAATGGGATTTATGAATTTTTTAATTAGAAGTAATAGATCCAAACGGTTGTGATCTTAACCAATGTATCTGAGAAGCATTTGTATTTAGAAACATGTTATAACTACTTCTATTTTTATGATCAGCATGAGAATCGTGATATTCTCATGAGTGATCTATTCCTGATTTTGGGTATGTAATAATTATAAAAGGAACTCGATTTCTCATGTACCGGGATGGCATAGAGAAAATCATTATTACTCTACTCTTATAAATATGAATTATTTTTAATATTGAAAGCACTGCGTTGATGTTGTTACTATTCCTCATCTGATTCTCTTACTAATCTCATGTTTATTCTTGCGGCCCTGCTAGGGAGGAATGGCTCTCCTCTTTAGTAGGGACTGCAGTGGTAGAAGTCGTTGAATATTATTGTTTCTTTTACTATTGTATGGTTTTCTTCTGTTGCTATATAAATTGTAAAATACATATGTTTGAGTTCTAGATTATATTATGCTACTACATTGGTTTGATTAAACCAAATGGTAGTGACCAGCTGATGTAGTCATTAGTTTACTGTGTGGTGCACCCTTGCTCTGGTAATTGTGAAGTGTGATTTCATTTCTATGGAGTGTTTTAATTTCTACATGAATGATTATATTTCCGCAATTGATTCAGCAACATTATTTACTTTCTCTTTTTATTTTTCATTCTTGGTTGTAGTGTATCGGCACAGACAGTGCGAACTCCATTGAAACAACAAGACCTGCCTTGGGTTGACAATTAATGGTTGCAGTATTGGTCAATTAGGATTGATTAAAACAACACTACACATTGGTTTATTAATCCCTTGGTTTTATAATATCAATTGCTAGTATGTATAAATATATATTAAGGTAATAATATTAATAATCCCTTAAGTTTACAATATTAACAATCCCTTAGGTTTACAATATTAATAATCCCTTGGTTTTATTAATTCATTTGATTTAATAATCCCTTGGGTTTATAATATTAATAGTCGATTGGGCTTACTAATCTCTTAGGTTATAATATTAATCCTTTAGGTTTATTGATCTCTTGGGTTTATTAATCCCTTGGTTTTATAATATTAATAATCCCTTGACTTATAATATTAACCCCTACTACTAGTGTAACCGCTTATTGTTATTAGTATAACCCCCTTATTATATTGTTGTGCCCATGTAGTACCCATATTTATTATTCTGCCCTTACTTTGTTATTGTTATGTCAGCTCTGATTATAGATGACCCCTTAGACTCCTATATATAGAGAGGAGGTCTTGTCATTTGTATCATCCAAGAATTGTTCATTTATGTAATGTAAAGGAGGTTTCCCCCTCAAAGAGGCTGAATTCTAAGGCTTTGATATATATTTTCTGTCCTTTTGTGAGATGGTTTCATAACATTTGGTATGCGAGCTTTGGATTTTAGGGTTTTACAGCTCTAAACAAGTCATCGTGGAAGTTTCGCTATAATGTTTACGCTACAAAGTGATAGAAGCTAAAAACAAAACCCAATTGAGAAGGAATCGGTTTGGACCTCGGGTTTGAATTTCAGATCTTGTCTTGCTATATTTTCGGATATATTATCTAAAGAATTTAAGGTTTTTTCAAGCTCCAAAATTTCATCTCAAATAGGTCATCGTGAAATTTTTGGCATAATATTTTTTCTACGAAGGTTAAGATTCCAAAATTAAAACCCATTTGAGCTGAAATCTTGATGAAGCTTGGGTCCGAATCGCAGATCTTGTCTCACTATATGTTCAGAGATATAATCTGAGGAAGTTAGGGCTTTTGCAGACTCTCGAATTACATTCCAAATGGATGACCTTGGGGAAATCATTGTAACTTTCTCTCTGAGCAACAAATTGAAATTTCATAAGAAGTTACAGAAAGAGGACGGACTATAGTTTTTTGTGTATATTTTTTAGATCCAAAGGTCAAAAGAGTGACACGTGGCACGTCGTACAAGTTCTCTCTACGAAAACATTATATAATTAGGTCTTGTTAGGCAATTGAGCATAACTCTTTCTTGGAGAATCAAATTCTAATCAGACTTGCGGGGTTAGAAAGAGGACTCGTAGGGCTACTGAAAAAGACAATTTGATAACTTGGAGATCTGAAACGACATAGTTATAGTCATTTCAAGATCGAGATCCTAAAATCAAGAGGAGGCAATATGGGGAAGTTTGATGGAAAGGATTTGTTAAATTGGATACAACAGATGGAGCAATATTTTGATCTACATGAAGTGAAACTATTACAAAAGGTATGTATTACATCTTCATATTTAGAAATAGATCAATTTTTATGGTATAAAGGGCTTTGTTCTCATAAACCACTTGTTACGTGGTCATTTTTCATGGAGGAAATGATAGCACATTATGAGGATACAAAGAGAAACACCTTCTTTAGCCAATTGAATAAATCTCAAACAAAAGTGTTCAATGGTAGAGCACATTGAGGAATTTCAAAAATTGAATATAAGGAAAAATGATATTCCAGAGAATTAGAGGATTGATGCCTCCACAGGGACTTTAAAGGATAACATTCAACATGAGGTTCGTCTTTTGGAACCTGATTCATTGGAGAATGCATTCAGGTTGGAAAGAAAATTGGAAAGAAAAATTATGGCAACAAGGAAGTATATCCCTCACAACTATAATGATGGAAGTGTTGTTTCTCCTAGCCTTCCAAAACCTATGAGGTTCACACCACAACAATTGGAAGAAAAAAGAGCAAAAGGGATTTGTTACAATTGTGATAACAAATACATTAAAGGTCATAAGTGTGCTCATAAGAAATTATTTTACATTGATCTTTAAGAGGAGGAAGAAAAGGATTAGGAAACATCAAAAGAAGAGGATATACACCATGAACCAACCCCAGAGAAAGAAGAAATGAATCCAACCATATCTTGTAAGGAATTGGAAAGAATTACCACTCCTCAAACTCTCAAGATAGAAGGAAATATCAAGAAGAAAAAGGTTCAAGAACTCAAAGATCACATCAAGAAAGAAGAAATGAATCCAACCATACCTTGTAATGCATTGGCCAGAATTATCAGTCCTCAAACTATCAATATAGAAGGACATATCAAGAAGAAAAATATTCAAGAAGTGAAAGATGACATCGAGCATCAAGAAATGAATCTGACCATATCTTGTAATGCATTGGAAGAAATTACAAATCCACAAACTCTCAAGATAGAAGGACATATCAAGAAGAAAAACTTTCAAGCAGTGAAAGATCACATCGAGCATCAACAACAAGTTCTCCAACTTTTGAAGGATAACGCCACTTTGGTGCAGAATTGAATGAAACAACAGGCATATCAACATCGCAATGAAACAAGTTTTGATATAGGAAATTGGGTATTTTTATGGCTATATCTCAAGCAAGCTATTTATGAGAAGGAAATGTTGGCAATACTACATGAACTTAAGAAAGGGAAACCTTACCTAATGGGAAGACACTTCAATGTAAAAAAGGATCGTGATATTCTTAAATACTTTTTAGAAAAAAGATTATCTTTAGAAGAATAGAAAAAATGTGTCACAAATATGTTGGGTTATGAATTTGAAATCATCTACAAAAAGGGAAGCAAAATTTTATTGCAGATGCACTCTCAAGAAAGGATGAGGATGTGGAAGAATTTTTTTGTGTTATTTCTATTATCCAATCAGATTGGATAAATAAAGCAAGGGATGAATAAAAGAAGGATGAAGAAGTGTGGCCACTCATTCAAAAGTTACAGAAGATTCCAGTTAAAACAATATTGCTAGAAGTTGACGAGGAAGGAAAAATCATATTGGAACATGGAGAAATCATAGAAACAAGAACGTGACAGCTACGAAATCAATCAATTTTAGAGTATCTCATAAAGTGGAAGAACTTACTTGCTAAAGATTCCACATTGGAGGACACGAATTTTATATAGAAGCATCAAGAACTACTCAAGCATTGACGACAACACTTTTTGAAGAAGAGGGGCATGTTAGGTTCCTATACTACTAGTGTAACCCCTTATTGTTATTATTACAACCCCCTTATTATATTGTTGTACCCATGTAGTCCCCATATTGTTATTATTGTGCTCTTACATTATTATTGTTATGTCGACTCTGATTATATTATGACCCCTTAGACTCCTATATATAGAAAGGAGGCCTTGTCATTTGTATCAGCCAAGAATAGTTCAATTGTGTAATGTAAAAAAGGTTTCCTCCTCGAAGAGGCTGAATTCCAAGGCGTTGATCTATCTTCTCTATCTTTTTGTGTGCTGGTTTCATAATAGTATCAACACAGACAGTGCGAACTCAATTGAAGCAAGAATACCTACCCTGGGTTGACAATTAATGTTTGTAGTATTGGTCAGTTTGGATTGATTAAAACAACAATACATATTGGTTTATTAATCCCTTGGTTTTATAATATTAATCACTAGTATGTATAATAATATATTAAGGTGATAATATTAATAATCCCTTAAGTTTACAATATTAACAATCCCTTAGGTTTACAATATTAACAATCCCTTGGTTTTATTAATACGTTTGGTTTATTAATCCCTTTGATTTTTAATATTAATCCCTTAGGTTTACTAATCCCTTGGGTTTATAATATTAATCACTAGGGTTTACAATATTAATTATCCATTGAGTTTATTAATCACTTGGGTTTATAATATCATTCATAGGGTTTATATTCCTTTGAGCTTGCAGCGGCTACAACCACCCTCCAAAATTTTGGCTTGCACCCAACTCGGAGCCTCCCTTGAGAAGTTTCTCTTTATGACTGCACACACTTGGGTTCACTCTCTAGGCTTGTGTGAGTCCTTACATCCGCCTTGCTTGATCATTTCATTCAAGTTTCTGCATGCTGGTGTTTAAGTCATGCTTATGACCATGTTCTGATTCTTTGCTTCGTATGTGCTTATTGTGTTCGTTATGAAAGCATCTGTCGCAATCACACACAGAGTCACATTCACTATTGCGCAAGCGTCGCCTCAATCAATGAATGGTCAATCACGAGTGTCACACTTGTCACTTGCATTATCGGTTAATCATGTTAAACATGTGTGTCTGGATGGTTTGAGTTGTTTTGTCATTGAGTCATGTGAGTGTGTGTTTTTATGATCACCTATGCATATTTTGATTGGTCACACACTTAGTCATTTTTGCTGATGTTCTGATGAAAAACCTCCCCTTTGATAGTTGGACCATCACCCCACCATCGATTCGATTGAATGTCAACCAGAACAACACAGAAGCACCAAGCTATTATTTTTAATCCACACTGCCCGTAAGGAATTCAATCAGCTCTCATGCTAGCCAACCATACTGTCAGACTTGGCAGTCACCCTAGGACTATCTCCCCTAAACTATTGCACCAAGGCCACTAACCTTACTTTCTCAGCTGATTGAGGAAATTACACAGATATGCCAAACAGACACCAAGTTCCCATCCTTGTCTCCCTCAAAACATTGTGCAGTTTTCCTAGTCAGTCATCCCGACAGTTAACCGACTAATCTCAGAAATTGTGCAGTTTTCATGAGTAGGCATTTTTCTACCCAATAGTCTACTTAGCTTAGAAATTTCACAAAGATGATTAGCAGGTTGGCCTCCTGGCTTCAGTGCAGTTTCCCCTGCAAACAGCTCTTAGCAATACACTGCCAGTTCCCTCCAAGAATTACCTAGTTTCTGCTGCCAGTGACTGAGAAGCTAACTACTAGTTCCTTCTGGGAATTTTGCAGTTTTGGCTGCAAGTGATCCCAATAGCCAATTGTTAGTTCCCTCTGGGAATTGCAGTTTTGGCTGCTAGTCTCCCAGGGAGTTCCCCCCCAAAACTGCACAATCCCTACCTACTGACCATCCTTACCAGCTGACCTGTTCCTCCAAAAAATTATGCAAATTTTTCCTTCTAGCCCGTGATGCCCACTCGTTCTAAAAACTGTGCAAATCCATCCTACCTTGCCCTCCTGTAGCCCAGATTGTCCATCTCAAAATTTGCACAATTTTGCCTTCTAGCTGAGCTAGACCTCGCAGACAGTCACTATCAACTTGGACTATCCATCTCCATCACTCAGTGACACTTGAGAAGTTTTCATCAACAGTGCGTGGAGCCATCATCCTGCTTCATAACCTTGCTGCCTCTCCCAGTCACCCACATCCGAAATGATCATGTGTCATGGTAGAATAGGAGGTTTTGGATTTGATGTCGTCTCGTCATGAGTGACTGCGGGTACACGTACACCAACAACCATGGCAAGACAACGAATGGGATGAATGAAGAGAGAACATGCAGAAGGATAGGTTCACCAATAGATGAATGAACGATGCATGCAAAGATATGTGCTCACCAATGGATGAATGGATGCACATTCTTCATGAACAGATGAGTCTGTCGAGCCTTCCAACATGCAAGCAAGGAGAAACATGCAAAAGCTTCATCAAGCGAACCAAATACCATCACACACTCTGCGCAGTTCACCATGCAGAGGTGAAGATGTGATACACCATGAATAGATCCATCACCTAGCAACACTGTAGCTCGACATGCATTCCAATAGCAGCACAGATGTATAAGCAATGTCATGTCGAGTCATGTCATGAGACATGTCGCCCACATCTCTACTACGAGCTATATTGTTAATAAATTGATATAATGTGTAATTCCAAGAGACCCACTCGATGAACATAGAGTCATATAAGTCTAAAAGTCATGGAAGTCAAATGGTCATGAGGGTAGTTGAACAACCACAAGGGTTAGTTTCACCCTTGGCTATAAATACCCCCTCATTTGTACATGCAAATGAATTTTCACCTCAACTCTTCCCACATAGCCAAGAGAGTCTGTAATCTTTTCTTTGAGAACTAAGTAGTGGCTCCAACAACCCTTCCTTTAAAAAAAGACAGCCAAAAAAGGAGGAAATCCGGAAAAAAAAAAGGGTGGACATTCCCCCCACCAGACCTTGAGGAAGAGGAAGCAGGTGAGCAGGAAGTGCCCATCCCAAATGAGAACAGCCAAGCAGAACCACAGGAACAATCTCCAGAAGTGCCCATGGAATCGTAACCGGAAAAGGCTTTTGACACAGTGGAACTTAGTGGAACCAAAAGACAGCATATGTCGGACACCTCGGACTCTGACAAGGAAAACCCTCGACCCGGTGAGAAAAACACACTCGAGCTCGTTCCCATGCATCCACCCCAAGGTGAGTGGCGCAAGGTAGAGAAGAAAAAGGGAAGGAAAACTTGAACTTTCCCCTATCTAGTATTTCAGTACTCCAGGCATGGATTTCTTTCCAAGCATGGATCTCTTGTTTTATCATTTTTTTCATTGTACTTGACACTTGTGTCAACCAATTTTTGTGAGGCTACATAGCCTTGTCTTTGCAATGCTTTGGCATCTACAAGATGTAATTTTCAAAATTAATGGAAATTATGACTTTTTCCATGGGAAAAAATTAATTATTATAAATTAGTTAATTATTAAGTGATAAATTTTTATAAATTAATTAGTTGATTGTTAATTAATAAATAATATTTTGCTAATTAATAATTAATTAATTAAAATTATTATTAAATTAATTATTTAGTTTATGAATAATTAATTATTTAATTTATTATTAATTAGATTAATTAATAATACCTTACTTATTAATATTAATAAGTTAAGTTTATTGATATAATATTTATTTAATTATATGAATATTTAATTATAACAATAAATATAATATCAACAAATGTAGAAAACTTTTTGAAACATTTAAAATAGCTTTAATATAATTTTAATATAATATTAATGGTATATTGATAATATATTATTTCACAATATCTTACCTATAAATTAATATATCCATTACAACATGTTAATTATGGTTGAGTATCGTTGACATGTTCAACTATAGTTAGCATGGGCATCATATTCAATAATAGTCAACATGACTACCATGGTGAACCATAGTTACTATGGACATCATGACCTATCATTAGGTGATCCATTGTCAACCATAGTGAGCTATATTGAACTATAGTGAATGGTCGTTGTTGACCGTGGATGCCTATAGTGGATGGTTATAGCTAGTCATAGACAAACCATGGTTGAGAATCAACAACCACTATTTCAATGGTAACCATAATGAAATCATGGTCAACTATTAAGACACCATAGCCAAAATATGGTCAAGCACAGCCAAACCATATTCAAACCATGGTCAGCTATAGTGAATCATGTTTAACTATGGTTTACAATAGTCAAAGCTTAGGTTTAAGTTTAATTGAACTTAAATATAATGCATTGTCAAGACTTATTTTATAAAAAGGCTCAACCATGGTCAACAATGGTCCAATGTCACATTGTGACAAAGATTGTTCCAATATGAAAATCAACTGTGGTCAACGATTGTCAACCATTGTCCAGCATGGTCAATCATAATCAAGCATGGTCCAACATCACATTGTGACAAAGATTGTCTCAATATGAAAATAAATCATGGTCAACCATGTTTAATCATGGTCAACCATGTTCGACAAGGATTAACGTTGGCCCAATGTCGCATTGCGACAAAGATTGTCTCAATATGAAAATCAGACATGGTCAACCATGGTCCAATGTCATATTGTGACAAACATTGTCTGAATATATGGAGCAACCATAGTCAACCATGTTTATTTTAGAGTTTATAATATTTATTATAACATTTATATACCTTTTTTTATAATATTTATCTTAGTGTTTATGATAGGTTTTCTCGATATGAAAATCAATCATGGTCAATCATGGTCAACCATGGTCCAACATTTCATTGTGACAAAGATTGTCTCAATATGGAAATAAACTATGGTCAACCATGGTCTAACGTCACATTGGGACAAAGAATGTCTCCATATGAAAATCAAGCATAGTTAGCCGTCGTCAACCATGTTTATTTTAGGGTTTATATATCTTGGGTTTATAATATTAATCACTTGGGTTTAATATTATTCGCTTGGGTTTTTAGTATTAATCCATTGGTTATATTATTCCCTTTGGTTTATAATATCAATCCCTTAGGTTTATTAATTCAAGATTTAATATCCATAGGGTATAATATTATTCATAGCGTTTATAATATTAATCCTAGGATTTAATATAAATCTCTTAGGTTTAAAACCATGGTGAGGCATGGCCGAGCTTCACATTGTAAGAAAGATTGTCTCAATATGGAAATCAACCATGGTCAACCATCATCAATTATTGTCAGTCATGGTCAAACATGGTGTAATAGCCCTAGTAAAAATTCCATGTAAAAATATATATAAGGACATGGTGATGGGACAAGCATTCCAAGCTGAATCGTGGGGAAAACATCCTAGTGGGTGTTGATTCAGTTTATTATGGCTAATGTTTTAGAAAGGAATGAGGCATTTTATTTATGAAAATAATGGAAATTAGGAGAAAAGTAGGGTGAAAGGCCACATATTGCATGTGAGGAGGAAAACGAAGGAAATTAATGGAAAGTGAAGAAAATAAAGTCCTCATTAATAAAAGGGTTTTTGAGGATCAATGGGCAAGCCTTGGTCAGTTTAGTGTTGGAGCTCTCTCTCATACTCATGGAGACTTAGATTTTTCTTGTAAAACTCTTAGAGGATGTGGCATACTTGGATTATTAGAGAAAGAAGGCAAAGGAAGAGCAAGAAAGCGTAAGAGGGCATCAGGATCAGCAACTACATCATATTTGCTTGCAAGTATTGAGTTACATGTATGTTTCCTTCACTAGTTTGGCATGCATGGCATATGCATCTGGATTTTTTGTTGTGATCTGTCATTGGCATGGAGGATTGCATGTATTGATAATGGATTTCCTAGCCTTGCCATTTCCTAAATAGCCGTGGTGATTATGGGTCTATTTCCTCGTTTTGTTTCTGGTTGGTTCTCATGTTTCCTTAGCTTGGGTTGAGTTATTAGTCCCATAACCTTGGTTTGACAAACATTTTGGAGCCTTGGAACAACTTGGGTTGAGTTACTAGTCCCGTAGCCTAGGTTGGAAAAACACTCTAGAGCCATTGGTGGGTTAATTACTCGTCTTGTAGCCTTGGTTGGACAAATTCTTTGGAGCTCGATAAAATTTGTGGATTGAGTTACAAGTCTGATAGCTAGGTTGGACAAATGATCTAGAGCCCTAAATGGTTGGGAAAGAGAATGATCTGATGATGGGTTTGTGCTGTCCAACTGTGAGGTGGAACCATAGTTTGATGGGTTGAGGTAGATGGCCCTTGGAAGCCCTAGATGAGTTTTGATTGATGCATTCTATGAGATCCCACATTCATGCTTGGAATATGGCACTAGGGTGAATGGTTGAAGAGTGATTTGGCTTAGCCTTTCTATGGTAGGGTGGAAAGTGGAAATCCCATCCCGATTTTGGATTTTGCATCATTAACAAAAGGTTATTTATCCTTGTATTTCTATGATTATTATGATGGATTATATGTGGTTTATATGGTTGTGAGTTCATTGATATTTTTGTCCATATTATGCTAGTTAGTTACATGTTTTATGACAACAATCATGAGTGTCTCTCCTCATGTCCTTACTTGTTATTGAATGATCAATGTATCTATGACCTAATGGATGAAATGGCAGCTAATGTGATAAGGAGACAATGATTCATAGTGAATATCAGATAAATATGAGACCCCTATGCTTAGATATTTTATTTACACCTGTAGGTTGCATATTTACTAAGTGTTTGAAAAAATGTCTGTCATGGCTAGTATGGGTCCAGTCAAGGTCTTGAACAAGTATTTTCTTTAGTACTATCATTTCCATGTTGTTTTACTGATTTGAAGAGATGGTTCAATTATGGGAAGTGACCTGGGCTTTGGGCTTGAAAAAGTGCTCAAATCCCAGAGTCGTTAGAATAGAACTGAAAAATTGGGTCTCTGGTTACTGGCAGGCAAGCCTATGAGAGTGACTATATGGTTACAGTTGCATGCATGCCTTTTCATAGGAGTGACTTTGGGTTTAATTCATCTAAATGTTAGTTTAACATAGGGTTTGGGCACCTAGAGTGGCGGATTAGTTCCTAGGGATCCTAAAGCACCCGAGGGAGGTCTGTGTGTTTTGTTTTCATCGCTTCCAATTCCTTAAGGTTATCTAGGAGGTTGAATCATATCATAGTAGCCTCTCGTTGCATGTTTACCCCGGCTGGCCAGCTACTTCGGTAGATGTGGGAGGAGGTTATTACAGAGTGGTATCAGAGCGTGGTTGCGCTCTCCTTAGGCTATGCGTTGATCATGCTTTCTTGTTGGTTGCATAAGTGTTCCTTATTCATGTCATCCATGTGCTTGTTGCATTTTCATGGTATTGATCATGGTTGTAGTGATGTCTCCGTGTGAAGGTTGAAGGTGTTCTCATAGAGTACGTCTTCATTTTTGTATGGTTGATTATGAACTGTTATGCATGTTAGTGTTCACATGTTATCAAATTCACGTGAGGTTGTTGTTGTGGTCATGCACGAGGTCATGGTTTGTGTAGTTTATATGGTGATGCATTGATGACTGGACTCTAGCTAGAATGGTGTGTATATGGTTTTTCACTCATGTCTTATATGTCTAGATGCATTTTTCATGCATGTATGGTATTGGTTATAGTTATGTTTGAATAATAGGTCAAACATGCCTTGTGAAATCATGGTATGAAAGTTAGGTCATCATGATGCTATTGGTTGTTATGATGCTAATCTGTTGGCTGAGATAGAACAAGAGATGTAGATCATCATAATGAGGTTGCAACATTGGAATTTGGGGTAAGAGTGGATCGTCATATAATTATTGTATGTTTGGCATGTAGGTATGTATGTCAAGGATTTTTATATACATTAGGTTTATATACATGAGGTTTATGAACAAGTATTTTGATGTTATGGTTACATTCATGATAGATGATAGTTGATTAGTATAGTCACATGCAGATGTGTCATGAATGATAGTAACAATACTTGTGGTTGTATGCATTGATATTTTTGTTTTATGTTAGATAACTTGATGGTCATGTTGTATGTTGTTGATGATCATGTTATATGTTAATTGATTTTTTATATGTTTGTTAACATGACGATTAGGGTTATAACATTAATATGTTGATGTTATATGTATCATGCTAAATTGGATTGGACTATGCAGATGATTATGGTTACGATATTCAGGTATGAGCCCACATATTGGTGATGACTTTGCACACATGGTTGTTATTCATGAATGATAAATTCTTGTGAGTTATGATGAGAACATGTTAGTTAGTTAGTGTTATGGATATCGTCATCTTATTTATCTTTGAGTTGACATGTTGTAAAGTTATATCTTGTTAACTAGATTGATTGTGCATACAAGATAGCCTCCCATGAGATACATTGAGGTATGATTGTTCTTATGTAGTATAATTGGTGCTTCATTCTTTATTATGTCGTCTATTTTGTGTTGAGTGTTTGGTGTTTATTATGTCATCTAGTTGATTTACTTAACATGGTATGTTTAAAAGTAGGTTGAAATTTTGATGAGTTGCATAATATGTGTATGTGTTCCAATGATCTTGTTTTAGTAGGATTGTACTAACACATATGTGTCGAGACAGTTGATATGTACTTGAGCATAGTAGGAGATAGTTGTAGCATTGTGTCCAAGGACTATGAGTTAACTAGGAATTATGACATGATTGTTTGTCTTGGTAAAGGTTGATTTCAAATTGATAGATATGATTGTATTGATATTTGGAACATGTTGTTGACATGTGTGAGAAGTTGTAGGGTAACATGTTAGATATTAGCATGACAAGGTAACACTTGATGTGTTTTTATAACTAACAATTGATTGATGTGACAATACATAGTAAACCTCAATTGAAACAAGTTAAAAAGGGTAAAAGAAAGGAATTGGACAATAAATCCTTTGGCTATGTTTGGAAACCCTAATTCCAAATGAATGAGTGTCTCGCATACAAGAAGTATACTTAACCTTTATTTTGTCCGACATTATGTGGATATGTGTTATATTCATAGAAATGTATTTGACAGACGTATCAACCAATTTCTAGTTATAGGTAGATCTGTCAAGGGAATTGGAGTCCCTTGAGACATGGCACATATGTGTTTAGCTACAAGGCAGCGTACTTGGCATAATAAGAGAAGGTAATTGGTGTATTTTTATGTTATATCTATACACTAAGATTTATGTGTTTATGGCATTATGATGTAGGGGATTTCATGGCAAAAGAAATTGCCATGAAATTGTGAAGATGTCTCAGGTTGACGTTTCCTTGGGAACCCATGGGGATTGAATCATGGTGTTTGTTGCCAATCTTGTGCTTTTGGTCTTTTATGAATTGTTAAGATTCATTGTGGTTTTTTCTATGTCTGGTGCAAGGCTTTGCCGCTTTAGAGTTGTGTCATTGTTATTGACTTTCATGGTTTTCTTCTTAGTTGTTTCTTGTCTTTCCTTTTATGTTTTGAATCTTGGGAATTGTTTGGGAAAGAGGAAAGTTGATGGAGCTCGAGAGAGATTTGTGGTAACCAAAAGGTAATATAAGATTTAGATGAAGATTTGTGCATGAGTAAGAGCAACGGAAGGTAAGACTTTGACAGCAAGTTCGACCAGTTGGGTACATTGGTGTAAATGGATGATGTCAAGATAGGTAGGAAAAAGGTAACATAAAAGGTAAAGTAAATGGAACTGTGATGTCAGATGGCTTGAATAAGTTGGGAACAATGGTTCTCAATGTTGTTCATGAATAAAGGAAGTTCTCTTAACTTAGACCTTGATATCTAGTATTTATGTTGTGATCATGATTGCTTTATGCTAATGATTATATGCATATATGTATGTATGTATCTACGGTGTTATCTGACAGGGTCGTCACGGATCATGATTTTTTTATGCTAATGTTTATATATACTTATGTATGTTTCTATGTATCTATGACATTTTCTGATATGGTCATCAGGAATCGTTCTTGTGGAGGAATGATTTCTTACACAGGCAAATGGCATGAAAAGGTTCCTAGTCTTACAAGGAATCAATTGGGAAGAGTAGTCATAACAAATATATGAGGTCAGTATCACGTCGTTATGATTTGATATTATGTGAGTAAATTATGTCTATGTTATGGGAAGGTTATACCAAGGGATACATCAATGAAATAAAAGCAGTTTGGTCTGCAGCATGCTAGGGTAAGCATGGGTGGCGGAGAGACACTAGAAGCAAGGTTACCTGATAGAGATAGTGTGGTTTGGTTGTGTGGAGCTATTGTTATGCATATGTGGTATATGTTGTACATGTTTCTTCTGTGGCATTGTGTGCATGCAATATTGTGTATACACAGTGTGTGTACATGTTTTTTATGAAATGTTATGTCTAGGGTGTTAGTATAGATTGTGTTGTATGAATGTTGCATACTCAGTGTTGGGTATATATGATGCTATGTACATGTTGGATATACGGTGCTGTGTACATATTATACTGTGTGCATGATGGATATGCAGTGTTGTATGCATATGGTGCTATGTGTGTGTTGGATATGCAGTGTTGTGTATAGATGATGCCATGTACATGTTGGATATGCAGCGATATGTACATGTGGTGTTGTGTGAATGTTGTACATTTGGTGCTATGTACATATGGTGCAGTGTGCATGGTTGTACAAGTGGTGTTGTGTACATGTTGCACATTTGGTGCTATGTACATATGGTGCAATGTGCATGGTTGTACAAGTGGTGTTGTGTGCATGTTGTATATTTGGTGCTATGTACATATGGTGTGGTGTGCATGATTGTACAAGTGGTGTTGTGTGCATGTGGTGTTGTGTACATGTTGTACATATGGTATTGGTGCATGTGTGGTATTGTGTGCATGTCATACATGTTGTGTTGAGGGCATGTGGTACTAGGTGTGTGCATTGTGTAGGTGCATGTATTGTGTGGTGTTATACATCTGGCATAGATGTATTGTGTTGTTTTGTACACCAGGTGTAGGTGTATGTATTATGATATGCACTGGATGTAGGCGTATGTATTATATTGCATACAGTGGGTGTAGGTGTATGCGTTGTATGTTAGCTGTAGGTGCATGTATTGCATGGAGTTGTATGTCATGTGTCGCATGTGTGTGATGCACACTATGTACATGTGCACCTGGTTGAGGATAAGGAACTAGGTATTTCTCTGGTGTGGAAACCAATCTGGAGTGCATACAAAATAAAGACAAAGGTAGAAGCCAATGCTTGATTAAAGGATAAGTATTAGTATTTTACTTCATTTTTATTATGCATGTGATTTATGATTCCGGTTTATGATGATTACATTTGATCTATGATTCTGGTTTACGATGGTTACATGTGATTTATGATTTTGATCTATGATGGTTATGTTTGGAGCTAACCTGATTTGATACGTTTAATCATGATGATTTGGTAAAATATGCTAGTTTGACTTTTTGTAACAGGAAGCGAACAGAAGTGCAAATATACCTTATTGAAAACCACCAAAGAGGTATGATTTGATGTTACGTCAATTTATTTTAAATATAATGGAAGTTATGTGCTTGGTATAGGAATGCATGGACATGATCGACTGGGTGATTGAAATTGACTACAAGAATTTGCAACAACAAAAGGAATTGGAAAATGCAACAATATGCTAGAAAGGCACTTCAGGAATAGGGACATTGTGGGACATTGGTACCCAATAGTGTCCATTGATTTCCATGATCATGTTATGACCGGTATGATGATTTTGAGGTAGGGATATGCCTTCATTTTTGTATCTTCCGATGCGAGGAAGCTTTGTAAAGAGATGGATTGCCCGGGATGGGGATGCCAGCGAAACTTGGAAGGTGTGTGACTGCGTGGAAAGGGGTGATTAGATTGCCCGAGGGACTGTGTAGAAGAGAAGGGAGGGTGAGGGATGGATTTTTTTTTTTGGTTATTAGAATTTCCAAATGGAATCAGATGCACATTGGGAATGTGCCCTAGAACAATGAACAAATAACTATTCACCGAGAATTCAAGTGGTCCAGGATTATAGCATTGGACATTCGATGCACATTTGATTTTGTAGTGGATTTTGGACTTCCTGGAAAGGAGGTAAATCCTGGTATTTCTTCAAGGGTCGAGGTGTAGGCCTCTGGATTCCGTTGTTGTAGATTCAGGCATCATATCCTTTTATTTGTTGATTGAGAAGATGTGTATATGCATATATTATTGTAAATATTGTATTTAGATAGATTTATAAATCTCCATAGACAGTATGGTTATTTGTTGGTTGAATAAAATGTGTATGTGTATATGTGGTTATTGTAAATACTATAATGAGTTGATTTATAAATATCTAGTAAATGATATGTTTGTCATGTTCCAACAGTGGTCATTATAAATACTACAACAAGATATGTTATAAAGCTCCATGGGTAGAATGTTTTGTTTTCAACAATCTTGTTGGTTATAGGTGTCATTGAACACTAAGGATGGTGTTCCCCCAAGGGGGAGGGTTCTATAATAGCCCTGGTGAAAAATCCATGTATTATATATATATATATATATATATATATATATATATATATATATATATATAAGGCCATGATGATGGGACCCGTATTTCAAGTTGAATGGTGGGGAAATCATCCTAGTGGGTGTTGATTTAGTTTATTATGGCCAAGGAAATTGGGAAAGGCAATGACCAAGTTTTTGGAAACGCATGAGGCAATTATTGGCATTTTATTTATGAAAATAATGGAAATTATGAGAAAAGGAAGGTGAAACGTAACAAGTTTCATGTGAGGAGGAAAATGAAGGAAAATAATGAAAAATGAAGAAAATAGAGGCCTCATTAATAAAAAGGCTTTTAAGGGTCAGTGGGCAAGACTTGGTCAGTTTAGTGTTGGAGCTCCCTCTCGTTATTCTCTCTCTCAGATTTTTGGAGGGTTAGAGTTTTCTTCGACCACTCTTGGACGGTGTGGCATACTTGGATTCTTGGAGCAAGAAGGCAAAGGAAGAGGAGGAAAGTGAAAGAGGGAATTAGGATCAACAGCTACATCTGATTTTCTTGTAGGTACCGAGTTGCATGTATGTTTCCTTCACTAGTTTTGGCATGCATGACATATGCATGTTGATTTTTGGTTGTCATCTATCATTGGCATGTAGGATTGCTTGGATTGACAATGGATTGCCTAGTCTTTCCATTTCCTGGATATCCATGGTGATTATGGTTTTATTTCCTTGTTGTGTTTTTGGTTAGTTCTTATGTTTCCTTAGCTTGGGTTGAGTTATTAGTCTCGTAGCCTTAGGTGGAAAAATTCTTTGGAGCCCTGGACGAGCTTGGGTTGAGTTACTAGTCTTGTAGCCTTGGTTTTACAAACGCTCTAGAGCCCTTGGCGGGTTGAGTTACTAGTCGTAGAGCCTTGGTTTGACAAACACTCTAGAGCCCTTGGTGGGTTGAGTTACTAGTCCCGTAGCCTTGGTTGGACAAATGCTCTGGAGCCCGATAAACATTGTGGGTTGAGTTACTAGTCCTGTAGTCAGGTTGAACAAATGCTCTAAAACCATGAATGGCTAGGATAGAGACCAATCTCGGGATGGTTTTGTAATGTCCGATCACGAGGTGGAATCATTGTTTAATGGGTTGAGGTATATGACCCGTGGAATCCCTGAATGAGTTTTGATTGATGTGTTCTATGAGATCCCACATTCATGCTTGGAATATGGCATGGGGTTGAATGGATGAAGAGAGATATGGCTCAACCATTATACAGTCGGGTGGAACATGGAAGTCCCATCCCGAGTTTGGATTTTTCATCATTAATGAAATATTATTTCTCCTTATATTTCTATGAGTATTATGAAGGATTATATGTGGTTTATATGGCTATGATTTCATTAGTATTTTTGTCCCTATTATGTTGGTTAGTTACATGTTTTATGACAGTAGCCATTAATGGCTCTCCTCATGTTCTTACTTGCTATTGAATGATCAATGTATTTCTGACCTAATGGATGAAATGGAAGCTAATGTGATAAGGAGACAATGCTTCATATACAGTCTCATATAACTATGAGACTCATATGCTCAGATCAGTTATTTACACCTATGGGTTGCATATTTATTAATTGTTTGAAAAAATTCCTGTCATGGCTAGTAGAGTTCCAGTCAAGGTCTTCAACAAGTATTTTCCTTAGTACTATCATTTCCATGTTATTTTACTTATTTGAAGAGATGGTTCAATTTTGGGCAGTGATATGGGCTCTAGGCCTAAAAAAGTGGCTCAAATCTGAGACTCTTTGGCATATCACTGAGAAATTGGGTCTCTAGTTGCTTGCAGACAAGCCTGTAAGAGTAATTATAGGGTTACAGTCACATGCATACCTTGTCATGGGAGAAAATTTTGTTTTAATTCATCTAAATGCTAGGTTAACTCGGGGTTTGAGCACCTAAGGGAGATCTATGTGTTATGTTTCTATCGATTCGATTTCCTTAAGGTTACCTAGGAGGTCGAATCATATCACAGTATCCTCTCGATGCATGTTTACCCCGGCTAGCCAATTGCTTGGGTAGATGTGGGAGAAGGGTATTACTTGTGGGTCAATGTTATTCCCTTTGGTTTATAGCTTGTTGGGGTTTTAATATTAATCCCTTCACTTTATAATATTAATCCTAAGGTCGCCCACGGGGCTTTGGATTGATGGTGAATGGGTGCACTATTAAGGCACTCCTTGCGATAGGTCACCGATTCAAATCCCTGTGGGTACTTAGGTTAGTCTTAACGTAGAAAAAAAAAAATATTAATCCTAAGGTCTATAATATTAATGTTAGGGTTTTAATGTATATTTTATGGTTTATAATATTTAATTTAGGTATTATATCCTTTGGGTTTAAAATATGAATCCCTTGGGTTAGTGAATATCAACCATGGTCAACCATCATCACCCATCATCAATCATGGTCAATCATGGTCAACCATGGTTTGATGTTATTCCATTTTCTTTATAATCCCTTATGGGTTATAATATTTTTATTTTAAAGAAATGAGGATCATTTCCATTAGATAATCTGGATAAAGGCTAGGTCCCATGTAATCTTCAAGAGAAATATCTCAAAAATATTCATCATTTCAAAATAACTAATGACCCTATTCCTACCAACCTTATTTACATATGAGCTTTGTACATATCCTATACTATAAACTTTCCAAGAAACCCTGCCATATTCTATAGATTGACAAAACATAGATATAACTAAAAAAGAAACAACTACCCACTGCTACCAAGTTTAGTTTCTCCTGAAGCTTCTTCCATAGTCTTAGCCAATTCTTTAGCACCGCCCACTCTAGGTTCCGAGTCCCGAATAGCAACAGATACCTCAACACCAACATCATTAGGGACAACACTATTCCTAAATCTAAAGTCTTACCTTAAAACCCTGACTGTTGTAGTCTACACTTTAATTTCAATCTTCTCCACCTTTTTTTATAGTCTCATAATGTCAATTCATAGGCTCTCCATAGTCTTTTTCAGTAGTTCCATGTCTTTGTCGAGTCTTGACAACTAGGCATACAAAAATTCCGTGTTCTCATTGATCTCTTTAATAAATTTTTTTACCACCTGCTTGCGTGAACTATTAACAAAACCTTCTATATTCCTAGAGCGTCCTGACCCTGTTCCACCACCACTTCCATTGCTTGAAGAAGCCATCTTTGTGGTGATTCTACCCTATATTAACAAAATCCATTGGTTTACCATTGAAAACTAGCTACTATAAATAATGGCCTAGTTAATTCTAGCATTCATTCCCATCTTATCCTGTGTAAATGCTAAATGATTTAGCATCAGGGTGTAGCATCTACTTGCCATCGCCTCCACTGCTAAAACTAGCAATGAGTGAATGGTTATGGTACCTACTCATCCCACGAATGGAACTATATTAAAACACCAGTTCAATAACCAAGGGCATATTTCCCACCTATCAGTTCACATGACTTTCAATTTACAGCTGCCACACCTATTCCATAACTCCTTACCAACCACCCTAGCTCCCAACACATTGTAGAGGGCCATCAAGGATCTAACATTAATATTTTCCAATTTTATGTGTTGTAGAACTATACCCCTTCTGAATAGCATCGGCCTATAGAAATTAATACGAATCAAGGAATGTTACATATTTTAATATAATGATTGATACTTAAGGATCCTTGCTCCGAGGCCACCGCGACATTGGCTAGTGCATTCACCATATAGTTGTTAGCCCGCAACACATGGAACATTTTAACATTTTAAAACTTTTTTAATAAATAATTTAGCTTGGCAACGATTGAAGAGGCTTCAACATCGAGGCGACTCTCATTCTCGGAGAGCTTCAAACTTTTTGAATTACCATCATAGAATCACAAATGATCATCAAGTTTTTTATACCATTAGCCACACTAATATTCAAACCCTTCCAAAGAGAGAGAGCTTCAACATGATTGTTTGTGGTGATGCCTAGTCCCCATGCAAACTTTATTTTTGTCTTTTCTTCAAGGTTTACTATTACCCCTCCCACTCCAAATTCCGTGTTTTAATATTAATCCCTTGGATTTATAATATTCATATTAAGTTTTATAATCATAATGTCACGATCTAATGTATATCTTATCATTTATAATATTTATCTTAGGGTTTGTAAACTTTCGGTTTATAACCTTTGGGTTTATAATATTAATCCTTTGCATTTGTGGCAAATATTTTCTCAATATGGAAATCAATCATGGTCAACCATGGTCAACCATGTTCCAACAACACATTGTGACAAAGATTATCTTAATATGAAAATCAACCATGGGCAACCATGGTCCAATGTATCATTATGATAAAGACTATCTCAATATGAAAATTAATTATGGTCAACCATGGTCAATAACCATGGTCTTATTGTGAAAAGGATTGTCTCATGGTCCAATGTTTCATTATGACAGCCATGGTCAACAATACTCCAATGTGGTATTTTGACAAAGATTGTCTCAATATGAAAATCAACCATGGTCCAATGTTTCATTGTGAGAAAGATTGTCTTTATATGAAAATTAATCATGGCTAACCATAGTCAGCCATGGTCTAATGTCGTATTGTGGAAAAGATTGTCTCAATATGGAAATCAAACATGGTCAACCTGTTTATTTTGGGATTTATGATATTTATTGTAAGGTTTATATACCTTGGGTTTATAATATTAATCCCTTGGGTTTAATATTATTCCCTTCGATTTATAATCCCTTGGGTTTAATATTATTCCCTTCGATTTATAATCCCTTGGGTTTATTAATCCAAGGGTTCATATTCCTGAGGTATAATATTATTCATAGGGTTTAATATAAATCCCTTGGGTTTATAATCATGTTTAACCATGGTCATCCATATTCTGACAAATATTGTCTCAATATGAAAGTCAACCATGATCAACGATCATCAACCATCGTCAACCATGATCAATCATGGTTAACCATGGTCTAAGTTGACATTGTGAGAAAGATTGTCTCAATTTGAAAATCAACCATGGTCAATCATGGTCGACCATGGTTTACCATGGTTTAACGTCGCATGGTGAAAAAGATTGTCTCAATATGAAAATAAATCATGGTCCAATGTCAAATTATGACAAAGATTCTCTCATTTTGTAAATCATCCATGGTCAACCATGTTTATTTTAGCATTTAATATATTTATCATAGGGTTTATATACCTTGGTTTATAATATTTATCTTAGTGTTTATCCTAGGATTTTCTCCATATGAAAATCAATGGTAGTCAACCATGGTCCAATGTCAAATTATGACAAAGATCGCCTCAGTATGAAAATCCACCATGGTTAACCATGGTCCAGGGTCGCATTGTGACGAATATTTTATTGATATCAATATCAATCATGGTCAACAATGGTCCAATGTCATATTATGACAAAGATTGTCTCAATATGAAAATCAACCTTGGTCATCAATGTTCAGCCATGGTTAACCATGGTCAAGCATGGTTAACCATGGTCCAATGTCGTATTGTGACAAATATTGTCTCAATATGAAAATCAATCATGGTCAACCATGGCACAACGTAATATTGCCACCAAACATTGTTCCAATATTAAATCAACCATGGTCAACCATAGTAAACCATGTTTATTTTAGCATTTATAATATTTATCATAGGGTTTGTATACCTTGGTTTATAATATTTATCTTAGTGTTTATCATCGGATTTTGTCGATATGATAATCAATCATGGTCAACTTTGGTTAATCATGGACAACAACGGTCCAACATCACATTGTGACAAATATTGTCTCAATATGAAATCAATCATTGCCAACTTGGTTCAACATCACATTATGACAAAGATTGTCTCAATATAAAAAATAAATCATGGTCAACCATGTTCCAACATCGCATTATGACAAGAATTATCTCAATATGAAAATCAACCTTGGTCAACCATGGTAAACAATGTTTATTTCAGGGCTTCTAATATTTATCTTAAATTTTATATACCTTGGGTTTATAATATTAATCCCTTGGTTTAATATTATTCCCTTGAGTTTAATACCTTGGGGATTTAATATTAATCCACTAGGTTTATAATATAAACCCCTTTGGTTTATTAATCTAAGGCTTCATATTCCTAGGGTATAATATTTTTCATAGGGTTTATAATATTAATCCTAGGGTTTAATATAAATCCCTTGGGTGTATAATCATGCTCAACCATGGTCCACCATGGTCCAAGGTCACATTATGACAAAGATTGTCTCAATATGAAAATTAATCATGGTCAACCATTGTCAACCATCATCAACCATGGACAATCATGGTCAAGCATGGTCCAATGTCACATTGTGACAAAGATTGTCTCAATATGAAATCAACCATTGTCTAACATGGTCAACCATGGTCAAACGTTGCATTGTGACAAAGTTTCTCTCAATATGAAAATGAATTATGGACAACCATGGTCCAACGTCGAATTGTGACATAGATTGTCTCAATATGAAAATCAACCATGATCAACCATATATTTTGGGGTTTATAATATTTATCTTTTAGTTTATATACCTTGGCTTTACAATATTACTCCCTTAGGTTTAATATTATTTCCTTGGGTTTTTAGTATTAATCCCTTGGGTTTATTAATCTAAGGGTTCATATTCCTAAGGTATAATATTATTGATGGGGTTTATAATATTTATCCTAGGGTTTGGAATAAATCTCTTAGGTTTATAATACAAATTATGTGGGTTTATTAATCCCTTGGGTTTATAATATTAATAACCATTTATGTTTATAATATATATTTTTTTGATCTAGTAAAAGTGGAGTCTTCCATTAATCATGAAAAAATTACATAATATACACTTTATAAACAAAGCCAAGAATAGCCACACCAGTTCTGTGAACACTCAGCAGACAGTTGGGTTAACACAACCCCATACCTGACTCAAACAAAACTACAAAAGGATTTATGCTTAAACCACTAACGAACTCCTCATTCTCAAAGCTTCGCTCTAGAAAACCTGCCTTCCTTCCTAACATTGTGAGTATCGAGAAACAAAGAACCTGACAGCCCTTAATGATGAGGGCCCGCATAACCACATAACCTATGGCCCACAAAAATGGGCCTTAACTTGTGGTTGACTTGGCAACCTGGTGATCGAGTGATCTAGCCCTCGAAGATCTGACAGTCTATAACTCATTTCGGATGAACCCACTTACCTTCTCCTTAATTGCCTTTCGGACCCGTTGAGAAACTAAAACCATCTTTCTATAAATTTTTAGGACCATTTTGTGGAATAGCCCTTGATTAGCTTTATGACCCGACTGCCATGCAATCCAACCCTTAAAGATTCAACGGTCCAGAGTTGACTTCAGGCCGACAACATGCACACTCTCTTTTTTTCCAATTTGACCTCATGGGTGGCCTAAACCACCGCTCTATAGTTTTTCGGGTCCATTTTATGGGATATCCTTTGTGTAGATATCCGCTCAAACTCCATAGGATGCAGATGCTCACTACCATCGATTTCGTCAACTTGTCAAGCTGCCCACTATTTACCCCTTGCTTCTTCCCTGTTATTGGTTCACTTTCTACTATCTCCATTGTTCTATTTACTGCTTATCTTTCATAAATTCAAAATACTCCCTGCCTGCGATTGCCTGTCTATGACAGTCCTCGTGCAGATTCCCTGAGGATGTCGACTCCCACACATAGCTTTTGTTATCTCTTGTACATATCACTCCCTCATTCACCAGATGATCTGTTAACCTGTTGGATGTTCTACACACATGAATAAATCTTAGTGTTTTTAGGGCTATCAGGTGGGATTGTATACGTTGATAGACTTGTAATAACTACCAGTGATTTGATACTTTTTCTAGTGCTATGTCGTTGCCTATCTTTACCTAATTAATTGTCAATTTGAAGTCTGCTTCTATGATGGTATTGTGTAAATTGGATTCAATCAAGATTTCTAGGCATTGCTCTAAGGCCATGAGTTCTGCCATATTATTAGTGGAATTCCCCAAATGACTATGAAAGATGACTTTTATGTTTCCCTGCTCATCTCTTATGACTCCTCCATAACCAGCAGCCCTAGGGTTTCCCTTGGAGGCTCAATCTCTATTAAATTTCAAAAATCTATGAGGGGGGAGTTGCGATAAGTCCTTCCCTGCTATTATATGTCTTACTATCTTGCTTATGCCCTAGGGGATAGGCGACTGGAGACCCAAAGGCAAAAGAATATGATCATCCTGGTTTAGAGGAGGGTTCTCGGAGGGTTGCTTTACAAGGGTGCTCACAGTTTCTTTGAGTTGTCTTAAAATATGAGCTATGATGCTCTGGGTTGAGCCTATTTTGTTCTTGAAAATCCTATTGTTGCATTCCATACATCCCAGATCAAAAAGCTTGGTACCACATTCCAAGCTTTGTTGACTATTTCATTTTCTGAGAATTCTTTCCTCCTACTCAGCAAAGTGCCAGCGATGTTGTATTCATCCTTGTCAATTTTCCTGAAGATTGAGGCTACCCAATTCCACAAGGTAGAGGTGAATGTGTAGAGATTGAGTAGGTGATCCATCATTTCTTCTTGTAGATAACATAAATGGCATCTACATGGACCAGCTAAATCTCTTTTTCTAAGATTTTTCCGAGTTCGAATTTTTTATGTTGCACCAACCATATGAACATTTTGATTTTCATCCAGTGCGGTTTCTGCCATAGGTCCTTCCGTATCTTATCAGGGTTTGGAAGGTCAAGCCCAATGGCAATTCTTTTCGATTCTTTGAGGTTGAGGTTGCCTTCGTTGTTTCTTCCCCATCATAGTTGGTTCGACAATGTTGAAGTCAAAATCTTTCTCTATTCTAGTATCACTATAAGAGCGTCTGCCTAGACGTTCAAAGGGGTCCCTTCACTTTATACTAGGTCCTTCCATGTTCTTCATTTTCCCTTGTCCCTTGTCTAATCCCAAAAGTCACTTACCCTGAGCAGCCCTTTATTATCAGTGTCATTCTTGAGAATGTCTAGTTCTTCTCTACATAGGTTAGGCTCCTACTACCATTTATCCTCCCAAAAATAGGCTAGGTTTCCATCTCCGATCTCCCAGAAACTATGCTTCTAAACAATGGCTCTATTCTCCCAAGCATTGTTCCAAATGTGGGAGCCCTTGATGAGCCCTGTCATTTGAATATGATCCATTTCTTGCCAGTTATTTGCATACTTCTTTTTCCACAGCTTGGCCCAAGGGTTTCTCATTTCCTCTAGCCATCTCGATTAAAGTTTTTCCCCCGTAACTTTGCTTAGGGTTTCTGGGTCATGAAGTCCCAAACCTCCATGGGTCTTGGGTTTGCAGAGCTTTTCCCAAGCCACTAGAGCCCATTTATTTTTCTCTTCCCCTTTGCCCCAAAGAAAATATCTTTGGATGTTCTTGATGTGTTGTAAAGCTCCTTTTGGGGAAGGAAGAGCTGAAAACATGAAGATGGGGATGGTTTGCAGGACAGCCTTTGTAAGCACTAACCGTCCTCCTGAATTTAAAGATCTGTTTGACCATTTTCTGATTTTGTCCTATAGTTTACTAGTCACTGGTTCCCAAACTTCCTTACTCAAAGGTTTTTCAGTGAGAGGTATACCCAAATATTTGGAGGGTAGTTGATCTCTTTGAAAGCCAATAACTCTAGAGAGATTTCTCTGAATAGCAATGTCAGTATTAAAAAGGAAATTTTTTTTATTTTGTGAGGCTTACCTCTATACCAGCAGCCATGGAAAAATCATTTAGGATTTCTTTGAAAGCTTTAGCTTCCTTGACTGTGGGTGTACCCTGCAGCATGGTGTCATCAACAAATTTTTGATGAGTCAAGGTGCACCATTCAGGGTTAGTATGAGACCCTAGATTGTTCCTTCCGCATTGGATGATTTGATCACTTTGGCTAATCCTTCCATCATGAGAATAAAGAGGAAGGGGGAGAGTGGATATCCTTGCCTGAGGCCTCTCGAAGGCCTAAATGTTCTGGATGGAGAGTCATTAAGTAGGATTGAAAAACTAGCTATGGTAACAAGAGTCATTACCCATCTTATCCAGTTGTGGTCGAAGCCATATGCTTTTAGTACTTCCCTGATGTACAACCAACTTAGCTTATCATAAGCTTTGATTAGGTCAAGCTATATGATCATACCCGCTTACTTATTTCTCTTGAGAGAATGAACCACCTTGTGAGCTTGAATGATGTTATTGAGAATTTTCCTTCCTTCCACATATCCAGTTTGCTCCTCTGACACAAGAGTTGGAAGAAGGGGCTTGAGTCTGTTTGCAATTACTTTGGAAATAATTTTGTGCACCACATTGCATAAAGATATGGGTCTGAATCTATCTGGTGTCATAGCTTTCTCCTGCATTAGAATTAATGCCATGAAAGATGCATTGAGCGCCCTCAAAACTGTTTTACATTTTCTCGAGTCCTCCACAACATCAAGGATATCATGTTTGACTATTTCCCAACATGTTTTGAAGAAGTCTACATTGAACCTGTCAGGGCCTGGATCCTTCCCATTTTGCATCCCTTTCATGACTTCGTTGACCTCCTCTTCAGTCAGTGGCCTGTTGAGATTGTAATTGTCTTCCCTGGTTACTAGTTTTTGAATGTAGTTTGTGAAGTTGTTGATAAATTGTGATTTGTCTAAGACAGGCTCATCTGCTATGCTTTGAATATGTTGTACTAGAGTATATTCCATTTCTTTTTGGGTACCTAGCTCTTTCCCTTGAGTATCTCTGAGTTTTACAATCCTATTATGTTCCGTATGATCCATGGTTGAGCTGTGAAAAAACTTTGTACTTATTTCCACTTCTTTAATCCATTGCACTCTCAATTTCTATCTCCAGAGGATCTCCTCTTGCTGGCATATGTTTTCCCATTCCTCTTGAAATGACTCAGCTTGCATTTTCCTTTCCTTGGTAAAGCTGTCTATGATGGGGATTTGGTTATTTCCCTATAGTTTCTATTCTACTTCTCTCTTGGCTATGAAAATATTACCAAACTGATTTTTGTCCCATTGTTTAAGCTTAAGTTTGATCTGTTTCAGTCTCTGTTGCAGTAGGAACATATTCATGCCTTGAATGGGCATGGCTTCTACCCACCATTTTCCAATATTAGTGATGAAGTTAGGGTGAGTGAGCCAGCCATTTTCAAAACTAAAAGGTCTGTTCCTCGGAGTACCTATAAAATAAGCTTCAGGTTGGATAGGCCAGTGATCTGAGCCTTCGAAAGGAAGGATTAAAGTATTCAAGTCAAGGCCAGTGAGAAAGACATCCTCCGAGATTATGAATCTGTTTAGTTTAGAGGCAACTTGATAAGTCCCACCCCTCTTATTGTTCCAGGTGAAGGTGCCATTTATTGTCTCCGTATCCACCAGCCTCATGCCGTTTAGGAAGTTATAGAAGGCAATGGAGTGTCTGCCTAGTATTCTGGTCACACCTTTTTTATTTTGTAAGAGATATGATCCTATTAAAGTCCCCTCCCAGAATCTAGGGCATAACATGATGTATCTCCCTCAATTCCTCTAATAAGGTGAGAAGCCTAAGTTTGTCTTCAAGTTTTTGAGAACCACAAACATTTGTGATCATATAGAGTTCCTTGTCACCCAAAGGTTCGATAACCATAAAAACGTAGTTCCTGGATGCATCCAGGATTCCAAATTTCTCATTGGGTCTAGGATGCTTGAACATTTTGTTTCCTGTATAAACACCATATCAAGCTTTTCTTCTTTTATTCTACTGCTGAGATTTCTTTGTTTTCTTTTACTTCCTAGACCCCTAATGTTCCAGGTTATTAGCTTCATTATGAAAGGTTTGTAAATGAGTAACTAGTAAGGTCTTTCATCTTGCCTGAGTTAATCATGAGTTTCAGACACTCTGTTAGCATCACATTTTGTCTCTTCCTTCCGCTTTTCCTACCTAGGTTCTTGGAAGAGTGTCCTAATGTTACCTCCATCGGTTTTACCCCTCTATTTTTTTGGATATCATGGTTCCTTTTGATTCCAGAACCCTTTACTTGATATATACAGATGAAGAGTTCTTGCACTCTGTCAAGCTCCTCTTGTGGTAGAGAATCAACCCCTTTGGTGGTTCCCTAATCTAGGAATTTTTTTAGATCAAGATTACCCCTCTTAAGAATCTCCTATAGTTTGTGCTCCTCCATGCCAACTTCACTTGGGGTCATCTCGTGGTCCCTGCCAAGTTCCATACTGCTTGGCAGATCCTCCTTTAGTTTGTTGTTCTCATGTACGTCCTCCATGCTATCATATTTTTCCTTCTCTACAGGATTATCCTCTAGTGCCTGGTCCATTCCATTGTTCCCACCTTCTTCTTCTAAAGTCTTGAAACTGTTATGACTTGATTGCTTATCCTCATTAGTTTCCTTTTGGTACTTTTTTCCTCCTTTCCCTTTGCCTTGCACCTTGGTAAAGCCTTCAAGATATTTTCCTGTGTTGGTTTTCATATTGTCCTCTAGTTTGTAGAGTGGGAAGTCTCTAAAGAGGTGCATGTTTTCATGACATCTAGGGCATCTAAATGGCACATTTTCATAGTCCACCGCCTGCAACCATTCTTGATAATATACTTCTAGAACGATTTCATCCAAAAGTGATCTCGATAGGTCCATTTCTACACATATTCGGGCGAAGGAGGTACATTTACCTTGTAGAGTCGCACCTGATATTTTTAAAAATTGACCTAATTTATTGCCTATGGATTTTAAGGATTCTAGCAGCCATTAATCTAAAGGTAGGGAGTAGAGTCTTATCCATGCCGATACCGATGTGAACATTTCTCGCTTCGAGAAAAAATTCATCACTCATGGTCACATGTAGAGGCCTGCAACAACATAGAAATATGGTCCTCCTTCGAACACTCTGTCTTTATCCTCTAGGTTTGTGAAAACTACTATGAAGAAACCATTGGACCCAAGATGAAGGTTTATTTCTCCCTTTGGTTTCCAGTGGTTTACTATCCATGTGTGCAAAGCCTTATCCGTTGGCCATATTCCCATAAATTTTCATATAACCGCGTATGCCGCCATGTGATCCCTGTGCACCTATAGCGCTGGATCATTTAAGACAACCCGGGGTTTAATAGTTGACCTGGTTTTACAGAGTCCTGTCACAGTCTTGTGCTCAGTTCTCTAACTACTGTCTCCTATTCTCTTCTCTCTTCTTACTTCCTCATGATTCTCTTCCTGTTCATGAGATTTGATGCTTTCTGGCTTTTTTGTGCTTATCTTCTCCATTTATGCCTCCATTGGTTTCTTTAATTGATTCGAACAAGCCTCCTTGCTTATGTTCACAACGACATGACTATATGAGGGAGTGGAGTTCCCCCATCCTTGCCCCTCCATTGTTACCAACTCCCACCCATCACTCCCTGTTCAAAACCCTCGTTTTTCTTCCTGGCTTCCTTGGGCCTTCATCACCTAATTTCACCGCTTACATTTATAATATTAATCCCAAAGGTTTTATAATATTAATAATCCATTTTTTTAATAATATCAATATTTATCTTAGTGTTTAATGTTAACCTTTAATATTAAAAATTTAATTTTATCATTAATATCAACTTTTATTCATTTTTATCAATATTATATTTTTATTTATTTTAAATACTAATACTAATATTACACTTTAACTTAAACTTAATATTAAAATTTAACTTTAATATTAACCTTTATTTCCCTTGATACGGGTGCATATGCAGACATACAAGTGGCGTGTGAAAGGCCATCTGGGCCGGCTCCTCCTCCATGCGAGTATTCACTTCTTCTCGATGGAACGTTCCAGCATTTACCCCTCTTGTGAGACGATCTCCCTCATGAGCTCTGCAGATAAATGTGAATCGTGACTGATGATATGCTTCAGTTTCACAATTTGAACAATGAATTTGGGTAGTAAGGAAATTGGAAGCGTCTGGGTCTGCTTCTATGGTGCCTCAGTGGGATTTCTGCCTTGGGTGAGGAGGGAAAACGACGTTTTTTGTTGCTTGGTGTGGATTGGAATATGTCGCCTAGTCTTCCCTTGGGACCCAATTACTCAGTCATTTGTGGATTGGTACTGCTCCCTCGCTTAAGTCAGTTCCAAGTCGTTTTCACTCCTTTGATAGTTTCTAGTTCCATTCCCACTTGTGAGGACCCTTGTTGGTCTTCTCAGGTGCATGGGTGTACGTTTGTCTTCTGGTAGTTTGTGTTGTAGGTTCAGGTATCGCTTTTGGCCTGATGGTAAATTCAGTCTCTCGGTCAGCGCTCAAGATTGTGGATTCTATTTCTGTGAAGAATTGGGGTGGATTTTGGGAATTACTCTACTCTATTACCTGATCTCGGTAAATGTGTGCCCATCTTGCCTTTTTGTTAGGGGTGTCAGTCTGGTGTTTAATCCCTACTCGGATAAATGGGAACGTGGGTTTGTTTCTTTTTTTCTTTTGTGCAGGTATTCTTAATATATCTTTGTGTCTCCCCCTATTACGAGTCGTCAACTACCGTGAATAGCAAAATGCCACAAAAACGGGGTCTTCCTCATCATGGGTGGGGGAAAATAGCCTAGGCTAGGCATCCTAAGCAGGGAAACCACTGATCCTCAGCCACCTCATATGGCCAGGAAATAGAGGACGCAAAGGCTATTTCTCCAGCTAGTTCAACAGGATGCCTAGTGGCTCCCACCTCAATGGAATTTATCATCGAGCAGTTGAGGCACATACAAATTGACATTAACATTCTAAGAGATCACATGTATGAATACCACAATGAAATTTTAGCCTATCTTACTGATATTCAATAAAATCAAAATGTCATTCTGGAGCAATTGGACAACCTCCAACATAGCCAATGATGCACTAATGACCACCTCTACGACTTGGCGGCATGGGTGGAACACATTGACTTCCACATTCATGATCGTGTTGGTTACTTTCTAGCTCCCCCTGTAATGCCCCCTCATCCCCCTCCTTGATATGTTGTTATCAACTCATGTCACTTTTTGTGTTACTCATAGTATGCTATGGCTACAGGGCCCTCCAGAAATAATGTATGAAAAATGTCTATCTTGGTATCCTCCAACCCCCAATCTCAAAAATTCTAGTGAGAATGAGGAAGCGGGGGCTATTGAGAGCATCTTTGTACACTGTGATATTTTGACAATATAATGAAAGCCATTTTGAATGACAAAAAAAATATTAACCTTTATTTATTGATGTGTTTAATATGTTTATGGATATTAATGTGTTTATCAATATTAATAATATTTTCAATTTATAATATTAAGTCATTGGATTTATAATCTTGAAAATCACTTGGGTTTATTAATACTAATTTTAAACTTTCATATTAACATTTAATGGTAAACATTAAATTTTATTATTATTAATATTAACTTTTTCCACTTATTAATTTTACCCATATTAAATTTTACTGATTTTAATATTAATATTTATCTTTATTAAAAGTATTGAAATATAATAAACAATTATTAATTTATTTATTATCTATTTATAATAAATTATTATCAATAATAACAATACTATTAAACATTATAATTCAAATTAAGAAAATATAATTAAATTTTAAGACACATGACAAACCTTTTGATGATGTGATTTTTACGAAAGTTGCTCTTACTTTTCATAATATGGATCTCAAAAGGCTAAAATTCAATTAAAAATAATTTTATTTTATATTTTATAATTATAAAAAATTATTAAGTTTTATTTATTTATTAATTATTTATTAACTTTAATAAATAATAATTACAGTTATTTATAATTGTAATTATCATTATCAATTATATTTATATAATTATTATTAAAATTAAAATTAATTATGTTTATATAATTAATTATATAAATATAAATATAATTTTTGTTTAAATGTGTTTTGCATTAATTACATTTTTACAATTTATAATTTCTGAATTCATGCTTTTGTGATCCATATTGAATTAAGGAAAAGCTTTCAGTACAAATCACATAAGAGAATTTTTGCCAACGTGTTTCAAACCATCCAGTGTGCTTCATCACCAAGACAAGATGAAGAGGTAGATCATGGCACCATCTTAAATAGAGAGAAATGTAGAGACCCTTAGTTCGGTTAACTGCTATAATAAAGGACTAGTTTGCGAATAATATATTTTAATTTATAGAATTAACTATTATGATCAAATTATATTAAATAAAATATAGTAATAGGTTATGGTTCAAAATATAGTTGAATAAATATAATTAAAAGAATCAAAGTTTCAAAGTCAAACCTCAAACATGGAGTGAGGTAAAAAAATAATAAAAGGAGTCAAGACCCTATTAACAAGGATGTTGTTGTTCTCAAAGCCGACAAGGGTGGTGCTGTGGTTATTCTTGATAAAAATGATTACCAAAGGATATGTTGTACCACCTTTTTAGTAGTGGGAGCTACAGGAAACTTAATAGGGATCCTTTGAAGAATATTTCCAAAAGTGTGTCTCATGCGATAAAATCCAGTAGCTCGGTCAACTCTTTTAGTCAAAAACTTGTCGAAAGTAGCCCTCTTACCCCCATAATCTATGTCCTTCCAAATATTCATAAGGAAGGGGCTCCTCTAATACCCATTCTCAACACGATAGGAGGGCTTAACTATCTTCTTGCTAAATATTTGTCCCTAAAGCTTAAGCCCCTTGTTGGTTGTACAAAATCCTTTGTCAAGGACTTCGCATCATTTGTTAATGAGTTAAAGGGTATTAAACTTGATCCATTGACAAGCTTGTGATTTTTGATGTGGTCTCCCTCTACACTAATATCCCTATCAATGAGGCCATTGAAGTCATCAATCATATACGAATCCTTATACATCGAGATTAGTTGATATCTATCTCTATTGGGTTGTGTTATATTCTTTCCATGACTAGCCCATGTAGTTAACTAGGGGGTTAGAGGGGTGCCAGAGCCCCCCCTTAGTTTTGCTGATTGCGTAGTGAGGGGTGCTACAGGGGGTTTGAGGGGTATAAGTAACCCCACTCTATGGGGTCTAGGGCAGCGCCCCAGAAAATTTTTCTTTTGGACCCTATGTTAGGTTGGGTAGACCTACCTATGGTTTTGTGCATGTTTTTGACATATGGTTTTGGACGCTATAGTTTTCTTTCCATGGTTTTGGACACGATGATTTTTGGTGGATGGTATTGGATGCTTCGACATGTATAAATATGTATTGTAACATTGAAAGGAAGATAATGAAAAATCAAGTTGGTAGTCCCAGTTTTGGGATCAAGGGGAAAATATCTGTTTATATGTGTTTTATGTGTTATTCTCTCGCATTGTTTATTTTCTGTGTTTTAGAATTCATATGCAGGTAATTTCTGTACAAGGTTAAAACCTACATTTGGTATCGGAGCTATTTTGGCTTAAAGGGGATGCCTTTGTTGCTGAGGGGTTTTGCTCAGGCTTGTGGTAGACCCTATTCAATGGGAGATTTGCGAGATCGATTCTGGTAGTGAAAGAAGATGGCAAGCAGTGGAAAGATAGAGATCAAGAAATTTAATGGTTAGAGTTTTGAGCTACGGAAACTCAAGATGGAGGATCTATTCGTGGATAAAGATCAATGGATCGCAGTAGATCTGCGTACTAAACCAACGGGAGTGTTTGATGAAGAATGGAAGAAGTTGGATCGGAAGGCAAAGAGCACAATACGATTGTGTGTCTCAGATTCAATATTGTTCAGTATATCAGGGGAAGCTATAGCAAACGCTTTGTGGGACAATTTAGGGACTTTGTACCAATCTAAGTCTCTGGTGAATAAACTGTTCCTGTGGAAAAAGTTATACAAAGCACTCCCTCATTCACCATACGATCTGCTAACCTATTGGTTGTTTTGCGGACATGAACAAATCTGATTGTTCTTAGGGCTATCAAGTGGGACTGTATACGTTGATAGACTTGTAATATCCACCCGTGATTTGATACTTTTTCTGGTGCTACGCCATTGCCTATCTTTACCGAATTAATTGTCAATTTGGAGTCTACCTCTATGATGGTATTGTGTAAATTGGATTCAATCAATATTTCTAGGCATTGCTCTAAGGCCATGAGTTTCGCCATATTCTTAGTGGCATTCCCTAGATGACTATGAAAGATGACTTTTATGTTTCCCTGCTCATCTCTTATGACTCCTCCATAACCAGCAGCCCCAGGGTTTCCCTTGGAGGCTCCATCTATATTAAATTTCAAAAATCCATGAGGGGACAGTTGCCAGAAGTCCTTCCCTAGTGTTGTATGTCTTAAGATATTGCTTATGCCCTGGGGGATAGGCGACTGGAGACCCAAATGCAAAAGAATATGAGCATCCTGCTTTAGAGGAGGGTTCTCGGGGGGTTGCTTTAGAAGGGTGCTCAAAGTTTCTTTGAGATATCTTAAAATATGAGCTACGATGCTCTGGGTTGAGCCTATTTTTTTCTTGAAAATCTTATTGTTGCATTCTTTCCATACATCCCAGATCAAAAAACTTTGTACTAGAGTCCAGGCTTTGTTGACTATTTCATTTTCTAAGAAGTCTTTCCTCCAATTCGTTAAAGTTCCAATGGTTTTGTATTCATCGTTGTCATATTTCCTGAAGATTGAGGTTACCCAATTCCACAAGGTAGAGGTGAATGTGCAAAGTTTGAGTAGGTGATCCATCATTTTTTCTTGTAGATCACATAATCGGCATCTAGATGGATCAACTAAACCTATTTTTCTAAGATTTTCCCATGTCAGAATTTTTTTATGTTGCACCAACCATATGAACAATTTGATTTTCATCCAGTGCAGGTTCTGCCATAGGTCCTTCCATATCTTACCAGGGTTTGGAAATTCAAGCCCAATGGAAATTCTTTTGGCTTCTTTGAGGTTGAAGTTGCCTTCACTGTTTCTTCCCCATCTTAGTTGGTTCGACAATGTTGAAGTCAAAATCCTTATCTCTTCTAGGATCACTACTAAAGCATGTGCCTAGACCTTCAAAGGGGTCCCTTCACTTTATACTAGGTCCTTCCATGTTCTCCATTTGCCCTTGTCCCTTGTCTAATCCCAAAATTCACTTACCCTGATCAACCCTTTATTATCAGTGTCATTCTTGAGAATGTCTAGTTCTTCTTTACATAGGTTAGGCTCCCACTGCCAGTTATCCTTCCAAAACCAGGCTATATTTCCATCTTTGATCTCCCAGAAACTATGCTTCTAAATAATGGCTCTATTCTCCCAAGCAATGTTCCAAATGTGGGAGCCCTTGATGAGCCCTATCATTCGAATATGATCCCTTTCTTGCCAGTTATTTGCATACTTCTGTTTCCAGAGCTTCGCCCAAGGGGTTCTCATTTCCCCTAGCCATCTTGACCAATGTTTTTTCCCCAGAACTTTGCTTAGGGTTTCTGGGTCATGACGTCCCAAACCTCCATGGGTCTTGGGTTTGCAGAGCTTTTCCCAAGCTGCTAAAGCCCTTTTCTTTTTCTCTTCCCCTTTGCCCCAAAGAAAATCTCTTTGGATGTTCTTGATGTGTTGTAAAACTCCTTTTGGGGAAGGAAGAGCTGAAAACATGAAGATGGGGATGGTTTGTAGGACAACCTTTATAAGCGCTAGCCATCCTCCTAAATTCAAAGATCTGCTTGTTTATTAGTCACTGGTTCCCAAACTTCCTTACTGAGAGGTTTGTTGGTGAGAGGTATACCCAGATATTTGGATGGTAGTTGATCTCTTTCAAAGCCAATAATTCTGGAGACATTTCTCTGAATAGCAATGTCAGTATTAAAAAAGAATTTTTTTTATTTTGTGAGGTTTACCTCTATACCAGCAGCCATAGAAAAATCATTTACGATTTGTTTTAAAGCTTTAGCTTCCATTACCATGGGTGTACCCTGTAGCATGGTGTCATCGACAAATTGTTGATGAGTCAAGGCGTCAATATTTGGGGTTAGTTTGAGACCCTGGATTCTTCCTTCAACATTAGATAATTTGATCACTTTGCCTAATCCTTCCATCATGAGAATAAAGAGGAAGGGGGAGAGTGGATCTCCTTGTTTGAGGCCTCTCTAAGGCCTAAATTTTCTGGATGGAGTGCCATTAAGTAGGATTGAAAAACTAGCTTTGGTAACGAGGGTCATTACCCATCTTATCCAGTTGTGGTTGAAGCCATAAGCTTTTAGTACTTCCCTGATGTACAACCAGCTTAGCTTATCATAAGCTTTCACTAGATCAAGCTATATGATCATACAAGCTTGCTTATTTCTCTTGAGAGAATGAACCACCTCATGTGCTTGAATGATGTTATTGAGAATTTTCCTTCCTTTCACATATCCAGTTTGCTCCTCTGACACAAGAGTTGGAAGAATGGGCTTGAGTCTGTTTGCAATTACTTTAGAAATAATTTTGTGCACCACATTGCATAAAGCTATGGGTCTGAATCTATCTGGTGTCATAGCTTTTTCCTGGTTTGGAATTAGGCCTATGAAAGATGCATTGAGCGCCCTCAAAATTGTTTTATATTTTATTGAGTCCTCCACAACATCAAGGATTTCATGTTTGACTATTTCCTAGCATGTTTTGAAGAAGTCTAGTTTGAACCCATTAGGGCCTAGATCTTTCCCATTTTGCATCTCTTTGATGACTTCATTGACCTCCTCTTTAGTCACTTGCCTATTAAGATTGTAATTGTCTTGCCTAGTTACTAATTTTGGAATGTAGTGTGTGAAGCTGTTGATAAATTGTGATCTATCTAAGAGAGGCCCCTCTGCTATGCTTTGAAAATGTTGTACCAGAGTAGATTCCAATTATTTTTGGGTACTTAGCTCTTTCCCTTGAGTATATCTGAATTTTAAAATCCCATTATGTTCCATATGATCCATAGTTGAGCTATGAAAAAACTTTGTATTTATTTCCCCTTCTTTAATCCATTGCTCTTTCGATTTCTATGTCCAGAAGATGTCCTCTTTCTAGCATATGTTTTCCTATTCTGGTTGAAGGGAGTCAGGTTGCATTTTCCTTACCTCGATAAAGTTGTCCCCATAGTTTATATTCTACTTCTCTTTTGGCTTTGAAAATATTACCAAACTCATTTTTGTTCCACTCTTTAAGCCTGAGTTTGATGTGTTTCAGTCTCTATTGCCATAGGAACATCTTCGTGCCTTGAACAAGCATGTCTTCTACCCACCATTTTCCAATATTAGTGATGAATTCAGGGTGAGTGAGCCAGACATTTTCAGACCTGAAAGGTCTGTTCCTTGAAGTGCCTTTAAAATAAGCTTCAAGCTAGATAGGCCAGTGATCTGAGCCTTCGAAAGGAAGGATTAAAGCACTCAATTCAAGGCCAGTGAGAAATAGGTCCTCTGAGATTATGAATCTGTCTAGTTTAGAGGCAACTTGAGAAGTACCACCCCTCTTATTGTTCCAGGTGAAGGTGCCATTTATTGTCTCCATATTCACTAGCCTCATGTTGTTTAGGATGTTCTAGAAGGAAATGGAGTCTCTACCTAGAATTCTGGTCCCGCCTTTTTTTTTGTAAGAGATTTGATCCTATTAAAGTCCCCTCCCAAAATATAGGGCATAACAGGATATCTCTCCCTCAACTCCTCCAGTGAGGTGAGAAGCCTAAGTTTTTCTTCAAGTTTTTGAGGACCATAGACATTTGTGATCATATAGAGTTACTTGTCACCCAAAGGTTGGATAACCATCGAAAGGTAGTTCCTTGATGCTTCAGCATCCAAGATTCCAATTTTCTCAGGATTCCAAAGAGTGAGAATCCCTCATGTTGTGTTGTTTTCTTTAACTTCTAGATACTCGTACTTAATAAGCTGTTTGCTATGTATCTCTCTAATTTTGTCTATTGAACATTTTGTTTCCTGCATAAACACCATACCTTGTTTTTCTTCTTTTATTCTATTGTTGAGATTTCTTTGTTTTCTTTTACTTCCTAGACCCCTAATGTTCTAGGTTGTGAGCTTCATTATGAAAGGTTTGTAAATGAGTAACTAGTAAGATCTTTCATGTTGCCTGAGTTAATCATGAGTTTCTCACACTCTGTTAGCAGCGCATTCTGTCTCTTCCTTCCTCTTTTCCTACCTAGGTTGTTGGAAGAGTGTCCTGATGTTACCTCCATCGGTTTTAGCTCTCTATTTTTCTGGCTATCATGGTTATTTTTGACTCCAAAAACCTTTATTTGAGATCTCCAAACGAAGAGTTCTTGCACTCTGTCAAACTCCTCTTGTGGTAGAGAATCAACATTTTTGGTGGTTCCCTACTCTAGGAACTTTTTTAGAGCAAGATTCTCCCTCTCAAGAATCTCCTGTAGTTTCTACTCCTCCATGCCAACTTCACTTTGGGTCATCTCATGGTCCCTGCCAAGTTCCATAGTGCTTGGCAGATCCTCCTTTAGTTTTTTGTTCTCATGTATGTCCTCCATGCTATCATCTTTTTCCTTTTCTGCAGGATTATCCTCTAGTGCCTAGTCCATTACATTGTTCCCACCTTCTTCTTCAAAAGTCTTGAAACTGTTATGAATTGGTTGCTTATCCTCATTAGTTTCCTTTTAGTACTTTTTTCCTCCTTTCCCTTTGCCTCGCACCTTGGTAAAGCCTTCAAGATATTTTCCTGTGTTGGTTTTCATATTGTCCTCTAGTTTGTTGAGTGGACAGTCTCTGAAGAGGTGCCCGTGTTCATGACATCTAAGGCATCTGAATGGGACATGTTCATAGTCCACCGCCTACACCCATTCTTCATCATATACTTCTAGAATGATTTCATCGAAAAGTGCTCTCGATAGGTCCATTTATACACATATGCAGGCGAAGGAGGCATATTTACCTCGCAGAGTCGCATCTGGTATTTTTTAAAATTGACCTAATTTATTGCCTATGGCTTTTAAGGATTCTAGCAGCCAATAATCTAAAGGTATGGAGTAGAGTCTTATCCATACTGGTACCAATGTGAATGTTTCTCGCTTCGGGACAAAATTCATCACCCATGGTCACATGTAGAGGCTTGCAGCAGGATAGAAATATGGTCCTCCTTCTAACACCCTGTCTTTATCTTCTAGGTTTGTGAAAACCACTATGAAAAAACCCTTGGACCTAAGATGAAGGTTTATTTCTTCCTTTGGTTTCTAGTGGTTTCTTATCCATGTGTGAGAAGCCTTCTCCGTTGGCCATATTCCCATAAATTTTCATATAACCACGTATGCCGCCATGTGATCCCTATGCACCTATAGCATTGGATCATTTAAGACAACCTAGGGTTTAATAGTTGACCTTGGTTTGTAGAGTCTTGTCACATTCTTGTGCTCAGTTCTCTGACTGTTGTCTCCTGTTCTCTTCTCTCTTCTAACTTCCTCATGATTCTCTACCTCTTCATGAGATTTGATGCTTTTTTGGATTTTTTGTGCTTATCTTCTCTGTTTATGCCTCCATTTGTTTCTTGAATTGATTCGAACCAAACTCTTTGCTTCTATTCACAACTACACGACAGTAGGAGGGAGTGGGGTTCCCTCCTCCTTGCCCCTCCATTGTTACCAGCTCCCACCCATCGCTCCATGTTCAAAACCCGCATTCTGCTTCCCGACTTCCTTGGGCCTTCATCACCTAATTTCACTGTTTACATTTATAATATTAATCGCAAGGGTTTTATAATATTAATAAGCCATTTGGTTAATAATATCAATATTTATCTTAGTTTTTAATGCTAACCTTTAATATTAAAAATTTGATTTTATCATTAATATCAACTTTTATTCATTTTTATCAATATTAATTTTTATTGATTTTTAATACTAATATTAAACTTAAAATAATATAAAATTTAACTTTAATATTAACCTTTATTTCCCTTGATACAAGTCCATATGCGGATGTACAAGTGGCTTGTGAAAGGCCATCCAGGACGGCTCCTCCTTCATGCGAGTATTCACTTCTTCTCGATGGAATGTTCTAGCATTTACTCTTGTCATGAGACGATCTCCCTCATGAACTCTACATATAAATGTGAATCATGACAAGTGATTTTCTTTTGTTTGGAAATTTGCGCAATGAATTTGGGTAGTAAGGAAATTGGAAATGTCTGGGTCTACTTCTATGGTGCCTCAATGGGATTTCGGCCTTGGGTGAGGAGGGAAAATGACGTTTGTTGTTGCTTGGTGTGGATTGGAATATGTCTCCTAGTCTTCCCTTGGGACCCAATCACTCGGTCAGTTGTGGATTGGTACTGCTCCCTCGCTTTCATCAGTTCCGGGTCCTTTTCACTCCTTTGGCAGTTTCTAGTTCCATTCCCAGTCATGAGGACACTTGCTGGTCTTCTCAGGTGCATGGGTGCTTGTTTGTCTTCTAGTAGTTTGTGCTTTAGGTTCAGGTCCCTCCTTTGGCCTGACAGTAAATTCAATCTCTTGGTTAGCACTCAAGATTGTGGATTTTGTTTCTGTGAAGAATTGGGGTGGATTTTGGGAATTACTCTGCTCTATTACCTGATTTGGGTAAACATGTGCCCATCTTGCCTTTTTGTTAGGGGTGTTAGTTTGGTGTTTCATCCCTACTCAGATAAATGGTAACGTGGGTTTGTTTCTTTTTGTCTTTTGTGCAGGTATTCTTAATATATCTTTGTGTCTCCCCCTATTGCGAGCCATCAACTACCGTGACCAGTAAGATGCCACAACAACGGGGTCTTCCTCGTCGTGGGTGGGGGAAAAAAGCTTAGGCTGCGCATCCTAAGCAGGGCAACCACTCATCCTCAACCACCTCGTCTAGCCAGGAAACAGGGGACACAGAGGCTATTTCTCCAACTAGTTCTCTAGGATCCCTAGTCGCTCCCACCTCTATGGAATCTACAATCGAGTAGTTGAGGCACCTACAAATTGACATTAACATTCTAAGAGATCACATGTATGAATACCACAATGAAACTTTAGCCTATCTTACTAATATTCAATTCAATCAAAATTCCATTCTAGAGCAATTGGACAACCTCCGGCATAGTCAACGATGCACTAATGGCCACCTCTACAACTTGGAGGCATGGGTGGAAGACATTGACTTCCACATTCATGATCATGTTTGTTACCTTCCAGCTCCCCCTGTAATGCCTGCTCATCCCCCTCCTTGATATGCTGCTATCAACTCATGTCTCTTTTTGTGTTACTCATAGTATGCTACGGCAACAAGGCCCTCTGGAAATAATATATGAAAATTGTCTATCCTGGTATCCGCCTACCCCCAATCTCAAAAATTATGGTCGGAATGAGGGAGCAAGGGTTGTTGAGAGCATATTTGTACACTATAATATTTTGACAATCTAATGAGAGTCATTTTGAATGACAAAAAAAATATTAACCTTTATTTATTGATGTGTTTAATATGTTTATGGATATTAATGTGTTTATCAATATTAATAATATTTTCAATTTATAATATTTAAGTCATTGGATTTATAATATTGAAAATCACTTGGGTTTATTAATCCTAATTTTAAAATTTCAAGTTAACATTTAACGGTAAACATTAAATTTTATTATCAATATTAACTTTTATCCACTTTTATTAATTTTTATCAATATTAAACTGTAATGTGTATAAATATTTGCCTTTATTAAAAGTATGAATATATAAACAATTATAATTTATTTATTTCATTATATTTATAATAAATTACTATCAATAATAACAATTATTATTAAACATATAATTCAAATTAAGAAAAATATAATTAAATTTTAAGACACATTGACAAAACTTTGATGATGTGATTTTACCGAAGTTGCTTTTACTTTTCATAATATCGATCACAAAAGCCTTAAATTCAATTAAAAATAATTTTATTTTATATTTATAATTATAGTAATTATTGTTAGTTTTTATTATTATAATTATTTATTTAAGTTTAATAATTAATTAATTACATAAATATAAATGTAATTTTTTTTAAATGTGTTTTGGATTAATTACATTTTTACAATTTATAATTTCTGAATTCATACTTTTGTGATCCATATTGAATTAATAAAAAGCTTTAAGTAGAAATCACATAAGAGAATTTTTGTCAACCCGTTTCAAACCATCCAGTGTGGTTCATTTCCAAAACAAGATGAAGAGGTAGATCATGGCACCATCTTAAATAGAGACAAATGTAGAGACCCTTAGTTCAGTTAACTGTAATAATAAACGACTAGTTTATGAATAATATTTTTTAATTTATAGCATTAATTATTATGATCAAATTATATTAAATAGAATATAGTAATAGGTTATGGTTCGAAATATAGTTAAATAAATAGAATCAAAAGAATCAAAGTTTCAAAGTCAAACCTCAAACATGGAGCGAGGCAAAAAAATAATAAAAGGAGTCAAGACCCTATTAACAAGGATGTTGTTGTTCTCAATGCTGACAAGGGTGGTGTTGTGGTTATTCTTGATAAAGAGGATTACCAAAGGAACATTTTGTACCACCTTTGTAATAGCTGGAGCTACAGGAAACTTAATAGGGATCCTTTGAAGAATATTTCCAAAAGTGTATCTCTTGCGATAAAATCCAGTAGCTCGGTCAACTCTTTTAGTCAAAAACTTGCCGAAAGTAGCCCTCTTACCCCTATAATCTATGGCCTTCCAAATATTCATAAGGAAGGGGCTCCTCTAATACCCATTCTCAACACGGTAGGAGGTTTTACTTATCTTCTTGCTAAATATTTGTCCCTAAAGCTTAAGCCCCTTGTTGGCTATACAAAATCCTTTGTCAAGGACTTTGCATCATTTCTTAATGAGTTAAAGGGTATTAAACTTGATCCATTGACAAGCTTGTCAGTTTTGATGTGGTCTCCCTCTACACTAATATCCCTATCAATGAGGCCATTGAAGTCATCAATCATATTACGAATCCTGATACATCTAGATTAGTTGATATCTATCTCTATTGGGTTGTGTTATATTCTTTCGATGACTAGCCCACGTAGTTAACTAGGGGGTTAGAGGGGGGGTAGAGCCCCCCCTTTGTTGTGCCGATTGCATAGAGAGGGGATTTATAGGGGATTTGAGGGGTACAGGTAACCCCACTCTATGGGGTCCAGGGAAGTGCCCTTGAAGATTTTGGTTTTGGACCCTATGATAGGTTGGGCGGACCTACCTATGGTTTTGTGCATGTTTTTCGCACATGGTTTTGGACGTGATAGTTTTCAGTCCATGGTTTTGGATGCGATGGTTTTCGGTCCATGGTATTGGATGCTTCGTCATATATAAATATGTATTGTAGCATTGAAAGGAACATAATGAAAAATAAAGCTGGTAGTCTCAGTTTTGGGATCTAGAAGAAAATATCTGTGTATATGTGTTTTATGTGTTATTCTCTCGCATTGTTTATTTTTTGTGTTTTGAAATTCATATGCAGGTAATTTTTGTATGAGCTTAAAACCAGCATTTGGTATTGGAGTTGTTTTGGCTTAAAGGGGACGCCTTTGTTGCTGATGGGTTTCGCTCGGGCTTGTGGTAGACCCTGTTTAGTGGGAGATCTACGAGATCAATTCTGGTAGTGAAAGAAGATGGTGAGCAATGGAAGGATAGAGATCAAGAAATTTAATGGTCAGAGTTTTGAGCTGTGGAAACTCAAGATGGAGGACCTGTTGGTGGATAAAGATCAATGGATCGCAGTAGATCTGGGTAATAAACCAACGGGAGTGTCTAATGAAGAATGGAAGAAGTTGGATCGGAAGGCAAAGAGCACAATATGATTATGTGTCTCAGATTCAATATTGTTGAATGTATCAAGGGAAACTACAGTGAAGACTTTTTCGGACAAGTTAGGGACATTGTAAAAATTTAAGTCTCTAGTGAATAAATTGTTCCTGTGGAAAGAGCTGTATAACCTGAGGATGTAATATGGAGACTCGGTGATAGAGCATCTAAACGCATTTAATACTGTGGAAAGTCAGTTAGCATCTGCTGATATTAAAATTTCAGATGAAGATGAGTGCATCAGTTTGTTGTGTTCTCTACCAGATTTGTGTGATAGTCTGGTTATTGCAATAGGCAGCAATGGATCTGCCTTGCAGTTTTAGGAAATAGTCTCATCCTTGATGACGGAGGAGATGAGATGGAAAAATATGGAAAGCCAAAATGGTGATGCCTTGTCTGTGTGAGAACGGTCCTAGAACAAAAAAAAAATAAGTCGTCCAGTGGGAGATCTAAATCTCTAGGAAAACCTATAAAGTTGGTGTGCTCGAAATGCGGAAAGGAAGGGCACTACAAAAGGGACTGTAAATATAAAGCTCCTGATAAAAGACAGGGATCTGATGATGCTCCTTCTACAGAGGCAAAAACCACCTCATATGAAGGTGGGGATGTGTACTTGGCTTCTTCAAGTACACATGTAGATAATGAGACGTGGTTGATTGACTCAGGGGCATCCTTTGACTCCACTCCCTGTAGAGAGTGGTTCTTCAAGTGTGAGAAATATGATGGTGGTGGTGTATCCTTGGAGGATGACATGAAGGCTAGAATCATTGGTTGCGGAAGAGTAAAGTTGAATTTGCAAGGTGCAAGGGTTAGAACACTTTTGGGTGTTCTGCATATTCCTGCATTAGCTAGAAATCTGATTTCCGTAAGCAAGCTAGATGATGTCGGTGTAAAAATAGTGTTCGAGAAAGATGCCTACAAGATGGTTCGAGGGGCCCTGGTATTGATGTGGGGAGTTAGAATTGGAACTCTATACAAGGTGCAAGGTAGTACTATTTTTGATGGGTGCAACAGTTCCATGGTTCCTGAAAGTGGAGCAGAAAATCTAGTGGTCTCTGAAGAGAAGACCATGTTGTGGCATCAAAGGGTTGGACATATTGGAGAGAAGGGCCTTCGAATTCTTCATGGTAAAGGTATGGTATAAGCTATGACTAATAGCTCTCTAGATTTTTATTTCTGTGAAAATTGTGTATATGGGAGGCAGAATCAGGTGAGTTTCCCCTCTGGTGGTAAGAGGGCGAAATAGATATTAGAGCTTGTGCACAGTGATGTGTTTGGACCTGTGAAGGTTCCACCACTAGGTAAGTTTGTGTACTATGTATCATTTATATATGACTTCACAAGGAATACATGGATATATTTCCTTAAGAAGAAATCTGATGTATTTAATAGATTTAAAGAATTTAAGGCTCTGGTGGAAAACCAGACAGAGAAGAAGACAAAGGTGCTGAGGACAGACAATGGTGGAGAGTTTTGCAGTAAGGAATTTGAAGAATTCTGTAAGAAGTCTGGTATAGCACGACAGAAGAATACTCCATATATACCTCATCAAAATGGAGATGCAGAAGGAATGAACAAGATGTTGATGTAAAGGGCAAGAAGCAGGCTCAATGGTGCCGGGATAGGACAAGAATTCTAGGTAGAGGTGGTGGAGACATCATGTTACCTGGTCGGTAGATCACCTTCATCAACGTTGGAGGATAAGACTCCACAAGAGGTATGGACTAGTAAGAAATTGTCTCTTTCACATCTGAGGGTATTTGGATGTGATGCATATGTAAATGTTCCAAAGGAGAAAAGAACCAAGTTGGATAGTAAATCTGAAAAGTGCATCATTACTGGGTATAAGGATGGTTTAAAGGGTTATAAGCTTTCAAACCTAGTAATAAGGAAGGTTGTGTACAACCGAGATGTGGTGTTTAGAGAGGTGAAAGATGTTATTAAACATGAAGTCCAACCAAAGGAACCTAAGAAGATAGAGTTTGAGCTAAAGGAGGAAGAATCATACTATACAACAGAAGAGGAATCAGAAGATGAAGAGCCACAAACTCCGGGTGTGAGAAGATCAGTTCGAGAAAGAAGGCAGCTAGAAAGGTATAGTCCATCTGCTTTCTGTTCAAATTTTTCTGTATCTATTACTAATGATGATCCTAGAACTATGAAGGAAGCCATAGATTCAAAGGATGGAAAACTCTAGAAAGAGGCCATGGTTGATGAAATGGCATCTTTACACAAAAATGAGGCTTGGGATTTGGTGGAGTTTATGGCTGGAAGGAAAACCATTGGTAGCAAATGGGTGTTTAGGAAAAAGACAAATGCAAAACGAAAGGTGGAGAAATACAAAGCTTGGTTGGTAGAAAAAGGTTATTTCCAGGTGCCAGGAATTGATTTTGGTGATATTTTTTCTCCCATTGCAAAGGTAACTTCTATTAGATTACTTTTATCTGTTGCTGCTGGTGAAGACAACATTTCTTCACGGGGATCTAGAAGAGGAGGTCTACATGAAGCCACCTGAAGGCTTTGTGGTGAGGGTAAGAAAGAAATGGTATGCAAGTTAAAGAAGTCTCTGTATGGGTTAAAATAGTCACCAAGGATGTGGTATCATAAATTTGATACATTTATACGGGGACTTGGTTACACCAGAAGCAAAGCAGATCACTGTGTGTATTTTAAATTAATTGGTGATCGTGTTATTTATCTGGTCTTGTATGTGGATGATATGTTGCTAGATGGAAATGAAAAAGAAATTATCTAGGATTTGAAGACCCATTTGTTGTCCAAATTCAACATGAAATATCTTGGTTCTGCAAACTATATTTTGGGCATGGAAATTAAAAGAGATCGGACAAAGAGGAAGCTCTCTTTAAACCAGAGGAAGTATGTTGAGACAATATTGCAGAGGTTTAATATGTAGGATAGTAATCTAATGAAGGTTCCTATTCCTGTAGGTGTAAAGTTAACTGCTGAACAATGTCCCAAGACACAAGAAGAGGAAGAAGACATGTCTCATGTTCCATATGCAAGTGCAGATGGTAGCCTAATGTATACGATGGTCTATACTAAACCAGACATTGCACATGCAGTGGGAGCGTTGAGTAGGTTTATGTCAAAACCAAGGAAGGAGCACTAGACAACAGTGAAGCGGGTTTTCAGGTATTTGAGTGGCACTAGTGATTATGGTTTGTGCTACCAAGGAAGACCAGGATTGGATAGAGTGTTGGATATTCATGGATTTGTCGATGCAAACTAGGCTAGAGATCTGGATCAGAAAATATCTACAAGTAGGTATGTGTTTAACCTATTTGGAGATGCAGTCAGTTGGATGAGTAAAAAACAATCTATAATGGCACTATGAACTAGAGAGGCAAAATACATGGCAGCCACTCATGCAACCAAGGAAGTAGTTTGGTTGTATAGATTATGTTCAAGTATGGGGTTAGTACAAGGAGCTATAAGGATAGACTGTGATAGCCAAAGTGAAATTTTCTTGGCAAAGAACCCTACATATCATTCAAAGGCAAAGCACATTGATGTTTAGTATCACTTTCTGAGGGATATGATAGAAGACAAAAACGTGTTGCTAGTGAAGGTGGACACATTGAAGGATATTGTAGATGTATTGACAAAATACATGAGCGATGACAAGTTCTCTTGGTGTAGAGAAACAATGGGTGTTTTAGGGCTAGATAAGTGACTAAACTCTCTTGTGGTCCCCTGTGGAAAGAAAAGAACAAGTGGGAGAATGTTGGGTTGTGTTATATTCTTTCAAAACTAGCCCACATAGTTAACCAAGTGGTTAGAGGCGGGGTGAAGCCCCCCCTTCATTGTGTCAATCGTGTAGTGAGGGGAGTTACAGGGGTTTTAAGGAGTACAAGTAACCCCACTCTATGGGGTCTCATGCAGCACCCCAGAAAATTTTAGTTTTGAACCCTATGTTAGGTTGGGCAGACCTACCTATGCTTTTGTCCATGTTTTATGCACATGGTTTTGGACGCGATAGTTTTTGGTCCATGGTTTTGGATGTGATGGTTTTTAGTCCATTGTATTGGATGCTTCGGCATGTATAAATATGTATTGTAACATTTAAAGGAACATAATGAAAAATCAAACTAGTAGTCCTAGTTTTCGGATCCAGGGGAAAATATCTGTGTATATATGTTTTATGTGTTATGCTCTCGCATTTTTTTTTTGTGTTTTAGAATTTGTATGTAGGTAATTTCTGTATGGGGTTAAAACCTACAGTCTCACCTCTACTCTCTTCTCTTTTGATGGACAATTATATGAGAAAACTTGTGGTGTCACCATGGGTTCCCCTCTCTCCCCTGTGGTGGCTAATTTATTCGTCGAGGATTTTGAGTCAAAGACCTTAGCTTGTTCATGACTTCTGCCTAAGATGTGGAAGAGGGTTGTGGATGACACTTATGTCATCTGGTCCCATGGTAAGGAAGAGTTGGAACTTTTTTGCCTTCATCTTAACAATCAATCTAGTTCCATAAAGTTCACAATGGAATATTAAATCAATGGTAATATCCCTTTCCTTAATGTCCTTCTTGCAAGAAATGATGATCACTATTTTTCTCATCAAGTATTTCGAAATAAAACTCACATGGAGAAATATTTTCATGCTAAATGTTGTTACTTAAGAAACCAATTTCCTGGTTGTAGGGAAATTGTGCTTAAGACATTCATAAATATTATTTACTGTCACTTATTTGTCACTTAGATATATGTTGTGTCTTTAAATGAAGGACCTAGAAACTTGGTCTTTAACCTTTAGTACATGTATAACCAAAACATCTCAAAATACCATTTGTTGCTAGATATAAATGATGAGTGAAGAAAGCTTGAAGGAGAAGTTAAATATAATATACTAGTTTTTCACAGAAACTACTATTTGTAACTTAGAAGAATTATGAAAATGAGAACTGAATCATAGACAATATGCTGCTTAACATAGAAACTACTATCTGTGACTCTTGAAGAAGTTAAAGATAATATGTTGGTCTTTCACAGAAACTATTATCTATAACTTAGAAAGGAAGGTGGAAACTTCAAGTATAGGAGCACTCTTTTAAGGAATTTTAACTTTATCTACATAAGCAAATAAAGACCTACAACTTCATTACTATGCTTGAAAGAAGAAAACATAACATGACACATGACAAAGAAGGCTACAAAATTATAGTCGACAACTCATGGAAACTTCTAATTCTTTCATTAATCAACGATGATATCAGGAATATAGTGGCCTAGTCTCCGAGTTCTCCAAAATTCAAACAACCAACCCTTTCTATGTAAATTTTCCTCTTCTTATACATTATGAAATAGTTTATGTTCTCTGAAACTGCCAAACTACTAAAACTATTTCTCTAACTATCTGAATTAAAAACTATTACAAGATTTTACAGAGGGTAAAGGACACCTCAAAGAACATGAAATAACCAGAACATAATTGAATTTGGAAGAGGATGATAACCATTGGCTTTCTCTGTTAATCCACTGCCAAGATCCTCTGTAAATTCCCTAATGATTCTTAATTCGCTTTAGTCGTAATGAAATACGTTTAGTTTGTTTAATCCTGGGCTTACATCGGCATTCTGATTGGCCAAAATGCAAAGAAACATACCAGATTGTCTTCCTCTTTAGCTTCAACTCTAACCTTGATTTTCCACTTTACACAGAGAAATTAATGTGAACCGTTGATTAATACGGAATTGAAAAGAGCTAATCCTACTTTATAAACTTGTCAAATCCGCCCATTCATCTCTCTGTTGACTTCCCTCACAAATCGCAATCGGCCCAATAATCACTATAAAACTTAACTTACGCACCGTTAGGCCACATAGCTATGGAAGTGTTGGACTTATGCGTAGATCCTTTATATCTATGCCTTTCTATTGTAAACCTTTTATAATGAAAATATATTATGAAACATGCTTTTTCCACTTTCAATACTGGCTCCACACAATTTTCAAGGTATACCGTTCCGCCGATACATCCCACCGTAGATATGCACTTTCAGATGAGACGATCTATAAAGGTTTTGGGTGGGACATAAGCTCGCAAAATACCCCCCCGAAATGGGCAGTTTTCACTCCCCACCTAACTGCTACGTGTTTAATGATAACTGGGATTGGGTGAGTTCCAATAGAATCCATTTACTGTTTTTGCTCTGCCCAAAAACCTACCTTATAACTTCAAATCTACCTTTTTCGTACACCTTGCAGATTTGATTATACATATATTTGTATTTAATAATTCATTGGGTCTGTAACCCATCGCAATCGAAATCAACACTTTCAATTGGGGTATTAACCCAAAACGGCAGACCTGCCTGAAATATAAAACATGATATATAAAATATCGAGTCCAGCCTATTGCAATTGCCATCGGTGGAATCCATATATATATGAAGGTGCACCATGTTATTGCGGACCCATTGGAACATTACAACATAGTATATATAAGTTTTGGGTTTTCCTATCACAAATCGAAATCGGTGGAACCCAACGTACATATCTCTACGGTGCAGCAGACGCAACGGAATTTATAAAGCATAATATATATATTTCAGGTCCAGGCCTTTAAGTTTAATACTTGTTTCCTTTGTAAATCTAATATATTTAGGCTTGCGATATATATCTATATATATATATATATATATATAATAATATATATTATATATATATATATATATATATATATATATATTCAAATGTGTTTTCATATATTTTCAATATGTAATTACCACAAGAAAAATACTTTTACTTTTAGACTTTGCGGGGTAGAGAATATAAAGGGCTTCTTTGAGGTTGAACCCCCTTAATGAGTTTAGGCCACACATTGTGATAAAAATGAATAATAAGATTAAACTAAATATAAGCTACAACACCTGGCTCCAACTAGGGATAGTGCTTTTGCCACAAAAGCACTAAGAACTGCAGATCAATGCCTTATCCATTGGGCATGGAGTCATATATTGCTTCACCAAACTGAACTGTGTGAAAATTCTGTACAGTGAACGCATGCCAATATCTGCAATGATAAGATGCTTGCCCTTTGGTAAGAAAATATTGAGAATCATATATTAGTAGCCTTAGTTGGGCATGGAGTCCAAAACTATGAAAACCTTGAAATCTAACAATTGAAACCTGACAGTCTTGAAGTGTGACACCTATGCAAACGAGTTTCCAACTGGGAAAGTCACCCTTATTCATAAATTAATGATTAAACTGAATAATTGCAACTAGAAACCAAATGCTCAACACCTAAGCTTATTTATGTACAAGTTCATACATATGTACATGATTGATCTCCATCAAGTGAGGTCAATCTTCCAATGATACCATATTAGCATCTGAGTGCCTGATCTAGAACCATTCTGCTAGTTAATCTTGAAAAAACAATTCATTCTAAGTTTCTCCTGAGTTCCAATGTTGTGATCCTGAATGTGTTCATTCTATGAAACCTTCCCTAAGTCAACAACCACATCATTAGGGTTAGAAAGCCTTTCAAGAGGAACAAGTCCCTTGGGAAATATATTATCCTTCAATTGAAAAAACTTTGGATTAGCTATTGAATCTTTTAAACCACTGATTTCTGCAACTTCTTCTTGTTTCTTCTTTATCCTAATCAATTTCTATGCCCTGAAACTCCTCAACTATAGTCAAAGGTTCTTTAATCTATTGATCATCTTCAAAATCTTGCCAATTTTTAACATTATCAGGAATAGAGGGTCTGTGTCTCATCCCTACCTCATATCTTAGCCTTGGATTAATAGGAGGCTTGAAAGTACTAGCAGACATAGCTAATGAATCTGCTAATCTATTCTCATTTCTTGGAATAAATTGAATGTTGAAAACTTCAAAAAAATTCTCAATCAAATTCCCTACCTCATTTCTGTATACCCTAAACCTAGGGTTATTTTTTTGGAAATGATTTTTTATTTGCTTGATAATCAGCTGTGAATCTCCAAAAGTGGAAATTGACCTAACTCCCATCTGTTTAGTTGTTTGTAGAGAAATAATCAAGGACTCATACTCTACCACATTGTTTGTTGCCTCAAACTCTAATTTTAAATATAAAGGCAACATATTACCTCTAGTCACAATTAGAAGAAAACCAGCATCTGTTCCTTCATTGGAATATGCCCCATCAAAGAAGCATTTACACACTCCTTTAGTTTGCAGCTCTATAATTACATTGGCTGAAGAAATTTTCTTCTGATTATCTTCAACCAGCTCTGCATTATCATACAGTGTGAAACAAGAAAATTCATCCTTCTCTTGGCTATATATAGGTGAATTACTTGCTCCATTTATTGTAATTGTTTTTAAAAATCTAGTTTCTCTGTGCAATCTCCTCCCTTCCCCACCAAAAATTGGTATAACAACATATGTAAAATCTAGTTTCAAAGCACCACCCAATTTATCCCCCCTGGACCTAGATAGAAGCAATCCAAATCTAGCAGGGATATCTGCTACTACTACATCCATGACCAAGCTTCTAGCTGGAATTTGGTCTAATGACACTACCATATCTTTCATAACCCCCAAACATCTAACTTTGCTCGAATCAAAATAATACAAGTCCCTATAGCATTTAGTAACTTGTAGATCTAGTTTCTTCATCACTGACAAAGGCATAAGATTATGTTAAGATCCCGAATCAAATATACAATTATTTAAGAGGAAGTCATGGACCTGTTAGCCCTGAGGTGCAGTGTTGCTATTTTGAAGACTAAAGGAGGGAAATGGTCTATTCTACTGTCACAAATAGGTTCCCATACATCCCATCACCTCCCTTTTCTCACTCATCTACTCCCATCCAAGTTCACTCATATCCTAACCCAACCCTCACATCATAACAAAGCTCACTTTCAACTTGGCCCTATATGAATTAATCCATTTTTGCCCCCATGCACTAATGCCCAAAAGCCCTTGAAACCTTACATTTCCATCCATATGCACCCCTTTGCACATTTCTCGAGGTCGTCCCATACCTTCGTGTTCCCCACTGTCGATCTTCCCACTCATCTGATGGTCCGCACTTCACCTAACCGACATTATATGCTCGACCAATCACCACCATTAGATCATTTCCACTAGATCTAATGGCTATCGCGCATATTGATTGGGTAATAAGCGAGAGGGATACCCCCCTGATAAAAGTGGTTCCTCTCTCTCCTTCGCTACTACGTGGTGCATGATGAATGGAATTAGGCGGGCTCCGACATTTACCGCTTACTACCCGATGACCACCCAATATAAAATCATTTCCGCTTGAATAAACCACTCCCGGGTGTTATCCTTCGAGCACCTCCTTCACCCAATATCTGTTTGATCTACCCATCTAAGATCTGACGGCTCAGACTTATCCCGCTCTCGCCATGACTTCAAGCCTTCGGTGATTGATCTCCTCCGTCCATTCCTCCCGATCCAAAGGTCCTCATTCACCATCACCATAGTTCACCCTCTACCACTTGACCAACATCCTGACTGTCAATCCACACCATCCAACGGCCGAAGTGCCCCCGTACCCCACTTCCCATAAGTCACTCGGGGAGGAAATGTTTTGGCTTTGTTAGCGTTTTGATAGTCGGATAGTTGAACTGAAATAACAGAATGCATGGCTAAAAGGGGATAAACAACAGCTCGATGTAGTCGAACCAACAAAGATGATCATGGAACATCGCTAGCACAAGAAAACGACTTGACAGCGTGGCGAAATTACTAGAATTTGATTACCATGTTTGTTAGAAATAGAGCCCTCTGAGCTCGTATTTGTCTAGTTATGGCATCAAGTAGTTAGAAGACAAAGGGGATAGATTATGACATCTCGAGCCTTAGAGAGTTTGAGAGCATTGTAAAAAGCCTATAAATGGTTGAAAGTTCAAAGAAATAAGGGTTCAACTTTTGGAGACTGTGGATACTCTGTTCCTCCCAGCATCTCATCTTCATTATAGTAATACAAGCTTCTTTTCTTGTTACATGCTCAATTTCCATCTTCTCCTCTGTTCTAAGCTTGCACTTGAATAGGTTATTCATGTTTTCTTCTGTGTCTAATGCCAAATAATTGTCATCTTATCTCTACATTTATAAATTAGATTTGCGAGATTCATTTACTTTCTATAACTAGCCATTCATATGTGTTTATGTATGTATCTGTTGGTATAGTCAGGATTCTCCATCTATTCACTGAATCTATAAACTATTGAGCATTAGTGGTTGAAAGCCTTGTCAAGCATAGGGTGTTCATGCATGTCTTGAGTGAAAACAGAGTTGAAACAATCATATGAGTTGATCCAAACCCCAATCCATCCCAATAGTTCAGAGAGTGATATTGAATATTTATATGTTACTAGGCATCTTCGAGCTACAACCTAGGAGAGTTTCCTGGAGTGTTAACATAGTTGGCGGTATTGCTGGGGAGAGGAGACTGAAGCTCAACTTCCTTGGGGAATGACACATATCTAGCTTTAATGATAGACAAATCATCGACACTATTTGGGTTGTAATCATCTATCTGGAGACTCTACTGGAGGACGAACATCTTGGCGATTCCACTCCATAGTTCTTGCTCAGTTTGTGAGGCATACTCAAAGAAATCCTCAGAAGCCACAAGCTGACCCAGTACCTGACCCTGAAAAAATCATCAAAGAAAGAAAGGCGTTGCAGAAAGGAGCATCAAGTTTAGGTAGCTCTAAACAATATTCTATATCTCTTCAAGAAATCTTGTAATAGAACAAATACATGTTAAGAGTATAGCATCTAATACTAGCAGTGAAGAAAAAATCTCAGAGATTCATAGAGCTCCTTATTCTTTAGGTTCTTCTTTCATTGTAAGCCCAATGGAAGCCTCTCCTCCTATCTATCATACTCCTTTAGTCCTACTAGTCACTTCTCAACCCCCTGTCATTCAGACTTCGAGTACCCTTATAGCCACCACAGCTATGGAAGCACCAAAAGCACCTACCGAAATGGAAAGAATCATAGCTACTAGGTATGGACCTCTAGTACCGCCCACTCCTTTGAATGCCATGCCTATTGTAGAATATCAGATGTATATGCCTAAGTTCACTAGGACTGAAGGTGTTATAGCTGAGGAACATCATGAATCATTCTATAGCTATGTTGATAACCTGGACATTAGTGAAGTTGATGTATGGAGGAGACTCTTTATCCAAAGTCTAGATGGAGAGGCTAGAAAATGGTTGAGAGAACTCACCCCAAGGTCTATAGCAGATGTTGAGGCTTTAGATGATGTATTCCTAAAGCATTGGGTGGATAAGAACGATCTACTCTACTACCACACCGAGTTTGGAACTTAAGGAGGGAAAATGGTGAGTTGTGTCTAATTTTAGTAAGTGGTTTAATCGCATGTACAGTAAGATACCAGCTGAAGTAAAACCCACCACTACCCCTGCTAAACTCACTTATGCTAGTGCCTTTGATTCCAACTTCTGTCTACTGTTGAGGGAGAGACAATGTGCTACCTTCGCTGATATGTAGGATGCAACCTTGGAAGTAGAATCAAACATCATGGCTGTAGAGAAGCTCAAGGGGAACGTTGAAAGAAGGAGACAGAGGGGGGAATCTTCATCATATTCAAATCCCAAGATAGATAAAACGACCAAGATGATAGAGTTTAACCTATGAAATCTATAAATTAAACGTTGACCAGCTTCCTAGGAAAGGAAGAGTTCCTAATACCTTTGCTCCTAGAAATCCAAAACCGTGTAGAAGAGCTAATGAGTAGTTACAGATTCTACAAAGAACAAAAGATTCCAATGAAGACCAAAAGGTGTAGACCCTTTCTACAATGAAGTCATGGAGGAAGAACAGTTTGAAAAAGATGATGAGATCCATTGTCTGGAAGGCAAAGGCAGTGCCTCCTTTTTTACCTTAGCTGCCTATGAAAAGTCATGGCTCAATGACTAGATCAACCAAGAGTGGGATGGTGGAGCTGTTCTGCAAACTGATGATCAACATAGATATGATATGAGGTCAAAGATGAATAATGCCAAGGAAACTCCTGTTCACAAAACTACTTTCCCTACCATACAACAAGTTAATAAGCAGAAATGACAGGCAGTTGATCCCAACATCCTCAAAGCTCCGGCTCACAAGGTAAGAGCCATTGACAAGTCTCCTCCTCATTTCAGTTTTCAATCAGAAATTCAGAAGCTAAGAATACCTATACCTCTAATTGAACTATTGAAGAATGAGTCCTTCAAGAGATATATCCTCGAGGCCCCTTGAGCCTAAAGCCATCCAAGCCTCCACTGACTATGTAAATATGCAAGACGACAAACTAGTTGTTATTCTCAGCCCAACGATTGAAAATTATGTTGACAGCTCCCCATCATTATATGTCCCTTTGACTATTCATGAAAAAATCCTTCATAACTGCCTTCTCGACATAGCAACCAACCATAATCTAATGCCCAAGGTTTTCATGGATGAGTTGGGTCTTGACATTACCAAGCCTTATCATGACCTATTTTATTTTGACTCGAGAAAAGTGAAATGTTGGGGATTAATCAAAGACCCAGCCATCACCTTGTCTCAGCTACCCATGAAGAGCATGATGATGGATATTGTGGTAGCAGATGTACCCCCCAAGTTTGGCATGTTGGTTTCCAGAGGTTGGATCAAGAGATTAGGTGGAACATTGCAAAATGGTCTATCCTATGCTACTATCCCAGTTTTTGGAGGTGAGAGTAGGAGATTATATAGAGAATTTCAGTTGGCTTATATCATCAGTGATGAAAGGAATCCCACTAATCATCCCATCTATGTTGTCGACACTGATTTTGGAGCTTGTATTCTTCAAATTGAAGAAACCCAGCTAGCCTCCATGCAGCTTAGGAAATCGGTTTGCTAGATCATAGAGGAAGAAGGCCCACAAATTTGGGACATGTTCTTTGATGGAGCTTGCTCTAAAGAAGCTGCAGGGTCAGGTGTAGTCCTTGTGTCACCCACACAAGAATGCATTCATTTATCTTTCAAGTTAATGTTTCAAGTCACAAATAACATAGTAGAGTACGTAGCCTTGATATTGGGCTTAAACACTTCTAAAGAAATGAAAAGTCTAAAGGTGTTTGGAGATGCAGATCTTATCATTCAGCAGGTAAACAAAACTTTCCAAGCAAAGAATCCAAGGCTAAAACCATACAGAGATGAGGTATGGAAGCTCAAGGGTTCTTTTAATGGTTTCAAAATTTCTTACATCCCTAGAATGAAGAACCAGCTTGATGATTCCCTTGCTATGTCTCGTAGAACATTTATTCCTCCTTTTCCTCCTATTGACTTATGAACTTCAAGTGAAATATAAACCATCTATGCCTGACAATGTCAAATACTGGAAAGTTTTTGAGGATGATGATGAAATTAATAGGTTTTTACAAGTCATTGATGAATTTTCCGAAATGCAAATTGACCAAGAAAACGAAACCATTGAAGAATGCAACCAATTCAAGCTAAAGGATGAGATGGGTCAAGATAGCATTGTTCAACTGCCTAGTAACCATATACCCAAAGGATTGGTCACCGTAGAGAAGCTGTTTGATCATAATTGTGTACCTTATAAGCCTGTCAAAAAAGAAAATGTGTCTGCAATCCATAGACATAATGTAGGGAGTCCGACCCATCTAAAGTTCATAAATTTGTCCACTCACTTGTCTTCTGCCCAAAGTTCCGATTATTGCACCCTCTTGAAACAATTTGCTGATATTTTTGCTTGGGAGTACAATGATGTCAAGACCTATGACACAAACGTCATTCAGCATAAGATTCCACTGGAGAAGAACACCATCCCTTTTAAGCAGAAATTAAGACCTATCAACCCTCTCTTATTGCCTTTGATTTCGATTGTGAGACTTGTATTCATGATTGATATATTAAGTTATGCTTTCTATTTCTATATTAATATTTAATTATGTTTAGTTGTGAATTTATAGAGGATAAATTATTATTAGATTTTGTTATAATTGAAATTCACAATTCAAACATAATTATTTTTTATAAAACAAAAAGTTAATTTATCACTTTTATTTATAAATGTTAATTTATTACTTTAATTTATATTGAAATTTGAGTACAATGTGTATCTAGTAATGATTATGTGTATTTTTACACTTTTAATTGTGTTGAGATGTAGCTTTGCAATGTAGATATGTATAACACAATGTAATATTCGTGTCTCATAAATACTCAAATATTGTTGTTCAAAAGATATGAATTTTTTTACATGAAATAGATTATGTATCTATGTACGCATCCGAAATAAAACCATGTGTAAAAACTCAAGATCATTTATGTGCAGTTCATGCAATGTCTAAAATATAAGTCTATATCCAATATAAATACATTAGCACTCATTATAGTGCATGGGGACATCAAGTGATGTAGAGAATAAATACAATTAGCCAAAGGGGTTGGGCTTTAGACCTCTTGCATGTATCTCAAAGCTTTCAAATATGTGGGCCATACCATTAGGCGTGTGTGCACATACATGTAATAATAAATTTATAAGAAGAAATGTAGGCATTGGACAAAGGTAGTCAAACTAAGATATTAACCTCATATTTTATTGCATGAACCTTAAAGCACTTAACAACTTTAGCTTGCCAACTAGGGTTGACCCCTCTAATTTTTTTTTTTGTCTGTTTCATTCCTCATTTGGTATCACTTTGAGATCTAGCATTGTGATTATAGTGTTGATGATTTTACATTAGATATCATCAAAAAAATGTATGGAAGTGCCAAAATCGCCCGCCCGCCCCCCCCCCCCACCCCCCCACCCCCCCCCCCCAAACAAAAAAAAAAAAGTTTTCCTTTATATATATACAAAAAAAATTCGTAAAGTGAATATAAAAATAAGAAAATACTATAAACATTAAATATATCTTATGTTAGAAAATAAAAAAAGATAGAAATATTTTCTTATATTGATAATTACTTATGATATTCTCATATTCTTATTAACTTTTCTTTATGTTTTTCTTTTATCTTGTTTTCATCAAGAAATCATCAAACCAAAACATGAAGATCAACAACTCCATATATAAGCACTCATCCAGGGCTAAAACCCATCTATAGGGGAAAACTAAGTCAAACTTTTCTGCTATTAGATTCAAATCAAAGTTGAGACAATCCAAGACCTTATACGAGACCAAAAGACCTTCCTCCTCGACCAATTCAACCTTCTAATATGATTATGAAAACTTTAGTGGTCCCTTCTTGTTTAATAGTTTCAACCCAACAACAAACCAGAATTTCAGCCCTACTATTGCCCTGCAACTTTGACCCTCCCACAAATCCACAATTTCGCACGTGTGGATCACAAGAGAGAGAAAGTGGTCTCCAAAATTATTCTCTAGGGCTTCCTCTTCTTTCCCAGGGTTTTTCTCCTTTTTCCTTGAATTTCACATCATCTTTTCTTCTCCACCAACTGCAGGTCAAACTTTTTGTGAATGTTCTCCTAATGAGGTTCAGTTGCTACCTTTATATAGTGGATTTTTCCTCTTAATTAGGCCGACTTGTCCAGGTTGAGGTCGTCTTGGGGGAGAGGTCTAAGTGGCTTCTTTGACACTAAAATAAATTTATTTCTTGAGTGATAAATCCAAAGAAGGGTATTTTACATGATGACAAGGACAAGGACTCTTGACATAAACCCTAGAAGTCTACAATGGAGGATTTAACCCAAAAATCATTCACCCAAGCATGAAACCCATGCTTTAATAAGTTAATTTCTTTACAATAGATTTTATTTTTCTTTATTTTGACAAATACATTGAATTATGGCTCAAATACAATTATGAGTACTGACACTAGTTACATTTTTCAATACTCCCTCTTAATTAGGGAGGTATTCATAATTACATATATACAAAGCTACATGGAAGATCTCAAAATGATATGCTCTATGAAGAGTCAAAACAGACATAGTTCTATAGATTAGATACATGACCAACGTAAACTAATTGGGTGGGACTAAGGTGTACTCAAGCTTTAGGAACTCTCAGTACCATTAGGATTTTAAGCTCTAATACCATCCGAGGGATCTAAGTGCATATCCAAGGCCGGAGCTCCAAGAGCAATGCCACTATCCCTACTTTAGTATCTAGACATCAACAAATAGGCTGGCTAGATATCCTCCCAAGCATATCGTTGCCCCAACATTATTCATTCTCCTAATCAAATTTATCAAATATATATCCACCAATCCAAACATGCTTCAAATGTTCAATCTTTTTTTGGAGATTCCTTGTACAAAAACAACGCCAGTTAGTAATAAACCTTCAAATATATATACGAGTAAACACAAACCTTTATTGTCCTTAATTATTATGATGTTACTTATATCGTCATCAAGTTATCCAAATACAACTTATCAAAAGCTTTCTTCTTTCATTAGTAGCACCAAATATAACCTCAGTACTTCCCAAGTATTTTGTTTGCAAATCAATTTGTAGTATTTTCATTCATTCTTTGGTTTCATTATTTCTACAAGGTATTCACTATGGCTATCATAATATTTCCTCCTCTTGACTGGGGAGATATACCATTTCTTAAGCTCCCTCTCAACTCAATAGTTTCATGCTTTTATAACGTTGTAGAGACTTCAACCTTTCAAGGCTTCATTTATTTCTCATGGAATCAAGGTAATTTTGATCATAATAATTTTTATAGCTCCCTTCATCATGGTCATCATTGTTATTATCTTCAATTATGAACATCTTCAAGACCTTGAAGATTATGTACTTGTAAAACTTTAATAGGAGGTACAACCAAATTACAAATCTGCATAAGCATGAAATCAATTCATAATCATTTTATTATAGTGTAAGCATCAAAACATTCAATATTTAGACATCAAATACCTAAATCTAGTTAGGTTCACAATTAACAAGGGTCACATCTTTTATATACTAGACTTCAACATCTTTTTAGGGTTTTGTCATAAACCCTAGTCTTCATCTTTGAGACAGAAAGTCTTATATATAAGCAACTCAATCAAGATAGTTCTAAACATCCAAGGTTTCAAAAGTATACTTTCACGAAAAAATCTACTAGGGTATTTTTATGTACCCTAGATTTCATTAATAAAACTAAATCACCAATAATCAAGTTATCGTTATCGTTTATACATATCTAGGGTTTCATTATCATGCACTAGCATATCATATCAATATTTTGTAGGTAAACCCTAGATACAAACATGAATATATAAAAAATAGATATACAACAATTTAATTAGCCTAGGGTTTCGATTATACAAAAGAATACACACCTAGGGTTTCATTCCTATCATCTTATTATAATTATTACAGTTGTTTTGTTCATAAACCCTAATTCAACAAACCCTAAAATATAGGTTTTCATTATATACCTAGGAATTAACATTGAACATTAAATAACTAGGGTTTTTACCATGGCATTATCAAAACCCATAAATTCAAAAGAATATGATTTCATTATATATTCTAGAGTTTATCAACAACCCCTAAGTAGACTAGGGTTTCATTATTAGCATTGACATACCTTTCGCATCACGAGGCCAAGTTTTTATAGTGAACCTGAAAGGTTATTGTTTCACAAAAATCATAAAATGACATAAGGCAATATAATAAGGGTAGATTCAATCTAATAACTAATCACCCTAACAAGAATCTTTATAATTCAATATCCTAGAAATAAAGATTCCAGTAATGCAAAACAAATTTCAAAAGAATAGTGATCATACCTTTTGCAACAAAATGTGTAGTCTAGGACATACCTTGAGTTTTTATTTAACAAACCTCATAGAGTATCATCATGAAGGGATTCCTTTGTAATATATATACTTTCATGACTCATGTTTCTCCTTTGAAGTCTCAAGCATAACCTTTGTGTATTCTACAAGCTCCGCTACAAAGGAAAATATAAAGAAAAAGGTTGAGTATAAAATACAATTAAATCTTGACATGAGGAGGAAGCCAAAGATGAAAGGTGAAACAAAAGAAAAATATACTTTTTTGGTAAAATGGTGAAGGCACCCTCTTAATCTAGTCATTTGAGGGATATCTACAACTTGAACAATCCAAAAAGTTCTAAAAGGTATATTAGATCTACAAAATCTAGAAATAATAACATAAAAGAAAACATTACAAAACATAAAATATTATACTTATAAGGATATGTAACAAAAAACTTAATAGTATAAGTCTTTGACTTCATATTCTTCAGCCTTGTTTTCCTTGGGTGGAGCTTTATCGACAACATTTTCATGTTCTCTTTCTTTCTTCTTATTTATTGGATTCTCAAGACATTGACTTTTGTAGTGTTCCATCTTATGACAATTTTAACATTCAATCTCTGATAGATCAACCTTCTTTTGTGGTCCTTTGAACTTCTTGTACACTCCCTTCTTCTTGTGACGGGAAAAGTAAGAATTTGAAGTATGGTTTTCTTCATCCTCCTTTTTCTCACTTACTAATGAGATGTGAGATTCTTTTTTACTGTATGCATTCCACATTTGTTCAAAGGTTGGTGTATTCTTCCAACTGCTAATTCTTGATGAAAAAGAGATCCAATATTTAGGTAGACGTTGTAGTGAAGCAATCACGAGTTCTTTCTCTTGTACAACTTCATCAATAGCTTGGAGTTCATCTCTTATTCTAGAGATCCTTACAAAATATGATGAAAGAATATCATCTTTTGTCATCTTTAATGTTCTTAAATCATTCTTGAGACTAGCTATCTAATTGATTTTCTTGATGGTAAACAACTTAGAGAGGGCTTAATACATTTCTTTTGCAAACTCTATATTGGATATGTATGGGATTAGATTTACCTTCACTCGATGTACTATTAGATTCATGGTAAAGAAGTCAGTTTCCCTATACTTTTCCTTTCCTGCATCATCATTAGGTTTCTTAACTTTTCCTTGCGCATAATCTAAAACTTTATGCTTAAAAAGAATAAGATCCATTCTCTTTTACCATGCTCTATAGTTGGAGGCTCCTTCTAGCTTATTTTTTGTCTTCATTGAGGTTGACATATACTTTACAAAATCTCCTTCACTTATTACAGATAGTAGGATTTTCTTCTTAATTGACCCTTCCCTTAATGATCTTCTTTTGTTCCTACCCTTTTAACCCTTCTTTCAGTAGACCTTTAAGCTCCCTTTTTCTTTCCTCCTCCACCTTAGCTCTCATACCATGTTAGAAAATCAGAAAAGGCAAAATCCTTATCTTATATTAATAATTACTTGTGATATTCTTGTAGTCTTATTAAATTTTCTTTATCTTCTTATTTTATCATCTTTTGATCAATCAATCATCAAATCAAAACATGAAGATCAGCGACGTGACATATAGAAACTCAGTTAGGGATAAAACACATTTATAGGGGAAATCGAGTCAAACACTTCCAGTAGAAGATTCAAATCAAACTTGAGACAATCCAAGACCTCAGACCAGACCAAAAGACATTCCTCCTTCACCAAGTTAGCCTTTGAAAATGATTATGGAAACTTCAGTACTCTCTTCTTGTCTAGCAACTTCAACCCAACAACAAACCAAAATTTCAGCATCTCAACTTTAGAATTTTGGCCATACTTTAATTCGAGAATTTCGCACATTTGAATCACAAGAGAGAGAAAATGGTCTCCAAACATGTTCTCTAGGGTCTCCTCTTATTTTCTAGGGTTTTTCTCCTTCTTCCTTAAATTTTTGCACCATATTTTCTTTTCCTGCAATTGCAAATCGAACCTCTTATGGATGTGCTACAAATAAGGTCAAGTTCTTGCCTTTATAAAGTTGATTCCACCTCTTAATTAGGTCAACTCTTTCAGGTTGAGGCCGACTTGGCGGAGGACGCCTAAATGACTTATTTGAGACTAAAGTAAATTTCTCGGTTGATTGATAAAACCCAAGAAGGATCTTTTACATGATGACAAGGACAAGGACTCTTGACATAAATCCTAGAAGCCTACAATGGAAACTTTAACCTAAAAATCATTGACCCAAGCATGAAACTCATCTTTTAATAAGTCAATTTCTTTTACAATAAATTTTATTTTTCTTTCTTTCGAAAAATATATTACATTATGACTCAAATACAGTTATCAAGATTGGCACTAGTTACAATTTTCAACATTTCAAACATAGGCATTTCAAATATGCAGGAAAATGTTTTTTATTAAACTATTATAAATTATTTTTTTTACATTTTCCTTTAAAATAAAATTACAATATAATAATATTTTATAAAAGATTTTTTTTGTTTATATGATAAGAGATTGAGATATGCCTTTGCATCGTGATTTAAGTTCTAAAATCTATAAACATGTACATACTCTACTCCTCCCAATTTAAACTTATAAGCTCTGAGATAGAAAAATATGATTAAAACCCACTCCTTCAAATAATTAGAATTCTTTATAAGAATATGTGAGTTACATATCCTTCGCTTCAAAGTAAGAATTTAGAATTTCATAAAATTACAATAATCGTTCTATATGTCACTTACTTGAATTGAGTTCCCTCGGTAATACTAATAAATAGTTACAAAAGAATAAGCCCAGAATAAATAGATAGAAAAGAATAAGCCCATAATAATTATTGTGTAGAGACAAGAAATCATCTGTCCACGGCAAAATGTAAATGGTGAGTATAAATTGGACGGTCAATTCATGGTTCATGCAATATAATTGATATTGCGCACCTCAACGTATGGTCATTATTGTAAATCATACATCCCTCATGATTAGATGTCCCAAATTAAAATGTAAAAGTCGCGTAAGGATTAAATTTTTTAAATGATTCACTAATCAAATAAAAAATTCGTAAACGTTATAAATAATGTTTCACCGAAAATTCGATTATATTTAAATTTATTAAAATTAAAATTATTCATCAGAAAATCCCACCATTACCTCTTTGCGTGATGGGATTTATTATTAAAAAAATTAAAGCTGTAATTTAAATTCAATAAAAATGATAACAGTAAATTAAAGCGGTAATTTAAATTCAATAAAAATGATAACAGTAAATTAAAGCTGCTGTTTAAATTCAATAAAAATTATAATAATTTTTCTTCTGAGTCACTTGAGATAAATTTCATAAATACTCACATAAAATTAATTTAGATTTTTTTATAAAGGAGATGTATAATTTTTTTGTTAATTTACATGAAATTGATGCTTGATATTAAAAAAATAATATATGTCAATCATAAATAATATATTTCAATGGCCACCTTGTTGGAATATGTATCTCTTACTTGTTTAATATGTAATAATATTTGTGGTGTGTTGGTTATTATATTCTCTCCAATTAAATGTTCGGTAGATTGGTGTGTGCTTGAATATCCACTCAATTGATAAATTGTGTGCTAAGATAAAAGAAAAGATAGTGTTCTTTTAACGTAAATCATTCTTTCTCTCAACCCATCGGCCAGAGTGAGAGTCAATACAACAATATTCATAGGTGAGTGCTAAGGTAAAACAAAAGTCAATGTTATGTTAATGAAAATCATCCTCTACCTCAACCTGAGGGTGACAACGAGAGTCAATACAAAAATATTCATAGGCAGGTAACCAATACAACGATATTTCTCATCATAATGAGATTGACAGGGAACATAACCTGGTTTCATGTCACTGACAGGGAACACAACCTAGGTCGGGGAGATAACAACTATTCTTCCCAACCATCCAAGATAAGCCCAATTGATAATATATTTATGTATGTTTTCTTCTATTGATTGATTTAATAGAGTACTCAACATAACTTAGTTTATGGGTGATAATACTATTTATCCCTCAGTTGCTTTTGGTCAAAGCTTCACTCCCCTAATAGGAGAGTGCTTGGAACATGATGATAGTAGAGTAGCTGATTTCTAAAAGTGAAATGGATTCGGTTTCATGTTTATACAATCTTGAAACGAAAAACTATGCTTGCTATAAGTTTGCATGCCCCCAGCATAATGACTCAATTCGAGGATAGCCATGGATCATCTAATGCTCTATCCTCTCATCCCTTTGAACATGGAAAGTAATCATCCAATTATGGAAAACCATTGAATGACATATTAATGACAAAAGCACTTACATTCATCTATAAATTGGCCTCCTATCATAGAACCAAGAGAGCTTGTATATTATAGAGAAATATTGTTGGTTTAGAGACTTAAAATCATTTTCAAGTAATGTTATGTTGCTGGATTGATGTTGCTATTAGTGTTACGAGGGTTTGGACTAAGTTGGATGAATGACACGAGATCGAACCACATTGGGTGTAACTTCTCCTTCTATCAATCAATAAAGTTGTTTGTTCATTTTCGAATACTTTTGTCTATATCTATGATGAATGTATGTTCAAATGTTGTTGATTCCATTTGTTTACGATAAATAAATCAGATGCTTTGATTATTGATGTCTTCTACTTATGTTGGCAGGTACCAATTGAGAAAATTCAGTTTGAGCGGGAGCGACGGGAGCAACTCAAAGGAGATCCAAGGAAGCGAAGGATCACAAGTAGGTTTCTTTATCTTATCTATTTAATGTAGGACAAGGTTTTAAAATATCATTACTTCATTTTTTCTATGTGTAACAACCCACTTAGGGAAGATATACTTATCTGTAGGTATGGATTCCGTATAACAAATTGATGACCATACTGGGGAACACCCATCGTTCCTGGTAGTTATCCCTTGTCTTAGTAGCACTAGTAGACTTTGCTTGAGTTCATTTACCCATATTCAGTCATTTTGAAGCTTGTTTGGTCAAAATGTGTGCTTATTTGTATGCTGATAGTGCTCTCTAGAATCTACACATTGTTGTTCTTGACACAGTGCTCTACAGAGCAACCTTAGCCTAGAGACAGAGCTCTGTGATGCATTGTCTCCCACTCAGTGTTGCGTTGGTCCCTGTCAAGCCAAAAACCCAATTTCATGCTTGATGTTTTCCAAACTGTTTCACATATTGTTTGCTAAATGGTCAATGTTTCTCTGTCTCTGAAGTCCAAATTAGCATTTATTTTCCATGCCCACGTTGGATTTGTTTGTTCAATGTTTCTTCATGTTTTCTTTAACATTGTTGAGTCAATCCAAAAGTTATCTTAAATTGATTAGTCTTTACTTTTCTAAAAAAGAACTATCATAAAGTATTCATTTATTTGAAAAAGAAACTATCGTAAAGTATTGGTTTCTTGTGAAAAGCACTGATTGATTGTTTGTGCAATTAGATTCTTTATGTTCATCTAAACATTAAAAGAATGAAAAGAAAAACATGCATAATGCATTTAGAATTTTGTGTGTGCTTGTAGGAGTGGTATAAGGAAAGTTGCATTAGATGTGCTCTATGCTCTTTCTTTAGAGGTTCTGATTGCTCTATCCCTTTTACTTATGGTTTTCATTATTTAAATCAAATGAAAAGAATGTTTCCCATATTAGTTGCATTCTAGGAGTTTCAGAAACATCACACAATGAACCTGAAAGGCAATATTTTAAACAAGATCAACTAAAATTTATCTTAATTAACCTAATAGAGCATTGTAACTTAGCACATAACATTTAAAGGTCTAGGCTAGAGACATGTTTTCACATTGTTAAACATAGAAACTGTCGCTAATGGTCTACAACACATTCTGAATGTGATACCTCATTCCACGTACATGAGTATATCGTAGCTTGTCCACGTACTTTCGGGTATATCAGGCAATGTCATCGTACGAAAAGTAAAATGGAATTCTCTCACTGTGTGGTTTCGAATTAGATAGTGCTAACACGGATTGGGCATCCACGTACTTTCAGGTATATTTGGGAGGACTACATTAGGTTGCTATCCATCCATATGTAACCGAGTCAGCCGCCTTGTATACTATGATACACTGAAAAGAACATTCAGGGAGATTACCTGCACATATGTTAAGCTCTTCACTCCTCCGAGGTGTGTTATCAGGAAATCTAGTGTCTATGCAGAGCTGCTAGTCCCACTAAGACGGGTAGCTATCCTAGAAACAAACATATTAAAGTTACTTTCATTTTCCTTTACGAGAAGTAGATAGGAGAGGAGCAAAGAATACAAACCTCAATCTTTCGCTTGGTTCCTTGCTTGTTCCTTCTCCTCTCTGACAGATATTTTCCACTCTTTATTTGACCACTCTGCTTCAAAGAGTGCCTGTAAAGTCAAAGCAGCATAATACCTTCAAAGTGTAGAGATCTACAATCATAAACAATATAGGACCAGATATATATTGACCACACAAATGCATATATTATCAGACATACAAGAATGTGGAGGAAAACTTGAATACCTTTATTGATGTGAAGATTAGAAGAGACGATTACAGCCCATTGAACTGACCCAGGGTCATCCTCCCAGCATGAAAGCCCTTCTTCACCTCACGAAAAGCTTAGATCACCCAACACTATGATATTCCACCAGGAAACCAACAACACTTCCTTACAAGATACAAGATTCCAGCCTCTCGGTCTCTAGGATGAGGGATCCATATATAGATGATTGGAGGGGGGTGAGTTAGCTTCTGGGATTTTGATTAGTGTCCTCTCTTTGATAGTTCTTGCTTCCACTTGGACATCCCTGTGTGAATTCTGAGAGGCAAGTGTCATAGGAAAAGTTTCTGGAAGATTCCATGATCATCCACCTTGCAAATTGTCTTCTCCATTTGTCTTCTATCACCCATCGCACCCTACAGAAGGGCTTTCCAGTATACATCGCACTTTTTGCACTGAGCAGTTGAGATGCTTCACACCCTGAGCACTGAGCAATCTGTATGGTCCAGTTTTGACCAGTTCTGAGCAGTTTTCTATGGAGAACTTCTGGGAGATGATGTAATCAACTGACCTTGTTCCTTTAGGGCATGAAACAACACTTTTAGGGACTCATAAGCCCTTGGTTTATGGACATATGTGATTGGGGTTGTAGTGCCCAAATATGTCTTTAACAGTTGCCCCATAAAGCATGAGGTCGAAAATCTTTTGATGTTAGGTGAAATGCTTTATCATGAGGATCCAAGGTTTTTCGAACTGGAAGGCGACCTGTAATAAGATACAATACAATACATTATCTTCATAACATTTTCATGATCTAGCTGAGGAGGGCATCACCATGCTCAGCTTTATAAAGTCATTTTGATGTACATAGGATAGATGACCTTCTGTGTGGCAGACTGATGATTCTGATAGAGTCATCATCCTTTGATTTGGATGATCATCTGTGTAGCAATGATGTACATTTGATGTCTTTATTTTGCTAAATATATCATAGCCCGGAAGGATGAAACTAGATCCGAGGTCTTCAAACTCATCCAATCTTTGCCTAAAGTAGAAGTCGATCCATGTGAAAAAAAGTTCTGGAGTCGAACATGGAAAGACATCGCCTGATTACCAGCGATGATGTAAGCTATTAACAGGCATGAGAGGAATCACTGATAATGATGATGACCCTCAAGGTACTATAGTACAATTCACGTGGTGTGAAAATGGGACTTGGCATCGAACACCATGCAAAATCTCTCGGTCGAAGGCCATTGATGTAAACCTGTCGTTGGAAACAAGAAACTTGCCATTGAGGCATGCAAGCTTCAAGGTACTGAAAGGGTTGTCCCTATGTCGACTTCTTGGATAATGAGCTGTCGTCGACAAGAAGTGACCCATCGTAGGAGGGCCTTAATGAATCCCACATCTACGACATGGAACAGAGCAAATGATTTTGCAGAGGTGAAAACGATCTGATGATACAAGGTTTAGGGTAGCGGTCCTGAAAGAATGGAGTGTGAATGTATTGCAGCGGATGAGACACAAGATGGTTTGGTAAATTCTCTGAGCGAATTATCTTGAACATATTGGCGACACTAAAATGGATCGGTAGAGTTAACCCAAAATATGGATGGTATCATGGACCAATGGTAGTATGACCGGTGAACGGAATAACCCAACCCGACTCAATCATGGTGATGGAGTGAAAGTGTCATGTTCAAGAGCGACTTTGCTACCAATAAAGTTTCTTCAAGTTTCCTCCCAATTTTTCTGCAGTCATTGCTGACCAGTACCTCTTTATTTTTATCAAGCTTGAGGAGGATAACATATGCTTGTTCTATAATTTTCCTTCTGGGAAAACTCGTCACTATGTTTTAACGAGTCTAGCAACAGTGAAACTCGTTCTCATCTCTATGGACAAGTTTGTCACTATTGGTTTTAATGAGTTTAATGATAAAGACACCTTTGTCCTTTTTCAATTTTAGAGAGTCTAAAAAGGGACGGAAAGGAAACTCCAGTAATCCTTCTTTGTCATATAATCTCTTAAGTCCGAAAAAGTATAAAATAATATGAAAGGGATTAATTTTCGATAGTTTTAACGAGCCGAACAAAACAAGTGCTCGATCGTTTTGTGTAATAATCCCTCAGGTCTAAAAATATTAAAATATAGAGGAGGGATAGCACTTCTGATAGCTTTAACGAGTTGGAGAGGCCAATTGCTTGACAATCTTTTCATATTTTACAAGTTAGATGAAAAGAGCTTAAAGGAGACTCGTTTTTTAGGAACGAGTGATATTTTCGGGTAGCTACTAATTCCAGGTAAGGTTTGGAATTTTCTAATCATGGCCATGTCACAAGGATGGCTAACAGAATCACTCATCACAGTTGTTCCTCAAAAGGGTAAACAATCAAATGGAGGCATATGATCGGCTAAAACAGAGTGGAGGTGATGGTAAGAACATGACCAGGGCTCAAAAGCTGATGATAATGCATTCGCAATGCTTATTTACCAGAGGTTGGTTCATTTTTTAATGAGCTTAAACTCTGGGGAAACATTTTCTCATTGCTTAGGTTTAATTTTTAATGAGCTTGAACTTCACATAAAAACTGCTTGTGCTAGTCACATGATAAGGATGTCTCATCGATAGATTCCATTTTTATGGAGCTTGCACCATTCCAAGATTTGCTCCATATCCTTTCTTTATGCAAGCTAGGAACAACCAATCCTACGAGTTTAAAGGGTTGAGAATCTACAAACTAAGAAAATAAATGGTCGCTCTTCACTTGCATGCAAAAATGTTTGCATGCCCCCAGGTATAGGGAAATAGAGTTTCCAAGCTACCATATAGAAGTTCTCGCATTTGCAAGATAGTTTCCATCCACGTAGCAAACAGAAATACTTCTCGGCTTATTCCATTTGGACAAAGGTTATTCTAGCTCCAACCACCTAACCTTGACGATGGAAACTTATTCTGGTCTAATCCCATTTTCCTAAATGAACGGGTGTCAGACTAGTCATATATCCTTCACATAAGCCTACCCTATACCCAAAGTTTCCCTACTGAAGCAGACCAGGGTGCATGCCCCCTGGGTTTCATTCATGGCCACCGAATTACTCATGCTCTTCAAGTGGATGGACTAGAGATTGATGAGACATTCCTTGCGTGAAAAGACCAGTTAGGGATGGAATTTGACTATTAGCTATGTGTGAGCCAAGGAATGAAAGCTGGACCACTCGGCCTTCATGTGGAAAACACATTACTCGAAAGAGTGAGGAGACAATGGCTCCCATGCTATAAATATAGTCAAAACCAAGGAGTATATTATAATCTAAATGTCCTTGGACTACCATTATGATCAGATACACGGTTTTCCCTCTCAAAGTTATAGGCAAACTAGGAAGGATCTGTAACAGTCGACTGGTTCCTTTGTCGAAGCCTGTTAGATTTCACATCTTAGGTAGAAGCGATGGTGAACCAAGCGTTGTTCAAGTAGTTGAGGAAAGGATACTCATAGAAGCCTGTTCATCTATAATGGTATCAATCATGACCATTATGTAAGCTTGTACAATGATTCGGAATGGTACATTAGACGGTAAACGGGGTCTACCTAGTAGATTCCAATCGAACGAAATGACTTGGTTGCTCAGAAGTGGGACCGAATAAACGACCGGATATGACCCTGACGAACTTCCTTCCTGTAGTAAAGGAATGGGTAGATTGCCCCCATGTTCATCGGAGTCTGTGTTTACAAAACGAATTTGAACGGTGTCGTTCTCATTCTCTTCAGTTATTGTATCATCTAAAGATGGACCTTCCGAAGACAAGACCGGGTCGACTACCACCTCAACCTTTTGACTTTCATCTGGTATGGATTCAGAGGGTTTATCTTTAATGATAGATGCTTCGACCGACCACAAAGTTGTGTCAGTCGAGTTTTTAACTAGCGACGAACTCGACAAGAGTTTCTTGTACCTAAGAGGAAGCCATAGCGGTGAAGAAGAATGGTTATCCAAGACTCTTTTAGCTTCATCTAGGAATGGACAACGGTGGACATCATGATTGCCTTCACATAGTTTGCAAGGAAATTTACATTTTCCTTTCTGTCAAGAGACTTTGTTTTCACTAGTTGACGGTGTACTCTCAACATGATCGTCAGAGGTTGATGACACCAGATTGTGCAAACAAGGAGACCAGTCCCTTAAGATCCGAGGGATGCAAGGACAATCTCAATGATAGTGGTCTCCCTTGAAAATGACACATGGAGATTTAGGCTTGGATGGTGCAGTGTGTGGATTTTTGCTAGATGTTGCATGGTTTCCCCTTTTTGCCTTTGGCTCCTTCTTCTTTTTCTCCTTCCCTTTCTTCTTCTTCTCAGTTACTTGGTTTTTTAGCTTTACCAACTTCACCAAGCAAAGAGGAAGGAGGGGAGGGAGAAACAAGTGAAGCAGAAGGTTGGGGGGTAACTCTAGTATCATCTAGTTTCTGACTTGATTGCTTAGGAATCACGGTGGTTTGAATGACAGAGGCCGAGAAGAGCCATATTGGCAACCTGATTGTCAGTCCCGGGAGGGAATGTGGCCATATGCGGTACACCAACATTTCCCCAAGGGGAGAAAGGACTAGGATTTCCCTCAAGGGGAAATCCTTTGTTGGCGGACTCCATTTTTCTCAACCTAAGACCAACAAGGGAATAGTGACATTATTCCGATTAAAATAAATTTTAGACACTTTGACACAACTTGCTTTTTCAATTTTTAAGAGTCGAGAAAAAGCTAAAGATGACTCTAGTCGCCTTCGATTTTTAATGAGCCCGAAGTGACAAGTGCTCAGATGGACCTTTTCCTTTAAGGAGTCTGAAAAGGAGTGAAAGAGACTACTCTAGAAATAGACAGAGGGATTACCAAACCAATTGCAAAACTATAGAATACCTTTTACGGTACGGCAGTCAATCTTCCCGAATGTTGTGTTCAGTGCATTTCGATGGATAGGGCAACAGACACAGCTTCCTAAGGATAAAAGCTATAGCCTATTGTGGTCTCCCAATATATACTCGACGGCACATGGGAGCACAAGTCCGTGCTAGCACTTGTCATGTAAAAGAGGAGGAATCACCCAAGCTACAATGAAAGCGATAGTTACCAGGCTTTACAACGCCAAAATACATCTCTAGCCTAGACTTCTAAATGTTGTGCGTTAGGTTCTAAAGCATTTTTATGTTCATTGAATTTATTTTACAGTTGATCTTTCTTAAGAAGTTTGCCTTTCAGGTTCACCGCATGATGTAGATATACAATTCCTAAAATGCAATCTAAGATGATAGTCTATCATTTAATCTTCTTTTTGCAATGAAAATCCTAGCTACTAAGGAAAGAGAAGCGGGATTCTTTCAACATAGAGAAGAGAGCACACATTGGATGCACTGTCCTAAATCAAAATCAACAAGCAGTCTAAATTGAAATGCACATGCACGTATTTGTTTTCGCTTTCTTAATGCGTGAATGACAAAAAGAATGCTACGTACAAATCTGAATTGTTTCAGGCGACAATACTAACGATTTTCTTTTCAAAAGACGAAAGGAAGATAATGACGAAACTTTGCGATTTTGAATTGAAAACTACTTTCGACACTTGAAAAACTATTAATTCAAATCAAATACAAGAGTAACAGTGTAATTGACCATCAAGAATAGTAGGATTCTTTTCTTTGACTAAAAACGACACTTGCAACACTTCCAAATCAAAAGATGACAGTTTGATTATGCTACTTCTTTGTAAAGGAGAACCATAAATGGCGAACAATACATAAAAACATTTACACTTCTTTGTACTATGGAGGCTGAATCATGCAAAGGAAGGGAGTTTCCACAGTGATATATTGATCACAGACAACAAAACTCCTGAATAAAGCTGAAGAGAGTGAACAAAAAACCAAAATCTAGAAGCAGAAGAGGTCTTATCTGATCATCGCACCTGTAACACAAGGAAAGAGCAATGCATCCCACCTACTGCAAACGAGAGGTGTGATGTATCCAGATTCCCAAGAGGAGAATGCGCGATGGTCCAGGGACAAGACTTCAACTTGGTTCTTGGTCACAATTTGCAGCTTAGTTCAGGGATTTAGGCCGAGCTAATGATAGTCAATAAATGCAAATCACAGGGGCTGATCTAATGAGACTACTTGAGCCACCACCAGGGAAATTAGGATGTTTGCAAATCAATTGTTCAGTTTATAAACAAAACCCAGAGATAGACAGAAGTAGCATTGATCTATTTTTCACTTGAATAGCAAATTCAGTTTGAAGGCTCGCTGGCTTGACTTCAAGCCCCGTCTGTAAGTTTACAAAGCAAACAAATATAGACAAGAAAACAAGCTATTCGCTCCCTAGTGGAGTCACCATTTTGTTATTAGGAAATCTAGTGTCTATACAGAGCTGCTAGTCCCACTAATATGGGTAGCTATCTTAGAAACAAAAAGATTAAAGTTACTTTCGTTTTCATTTACGAGAAGTAGATAGGAGAGGAGCAAAGAATACCAACCTCAACCTTTCACTCGGTTCCTTGCTTTTTCCTTCTCCTCTCTGACACATCTTTTCCACTCTTTCCTTGACCACTCCGCTTGAAAGAGTACTTGTAAAGTCAAAGCAGCATAATACCTTCAAAGTGTAGAGATCTACAATCATAAACAATATAGGACCAGATATATATTAACCACACAAATGCATATATTATCAGACATACAAGAATGTGGAGGAAAACTTGAATAGCTTTATTGATGTAAAGATTAGAAGAGAGGATTACAACCCATTGATCTGATCCAGCGTCATCCTCCCAGCATGAAAGCCCTTCTTCACCTCATGAAAATCTTATATCACCCAACACTATGATATTCCACCAGGAAACCAACAACACTTCCTTACAAGATACAAGACTCCATCCTCTATATCTATGGGATGAGGGATCCATATATAGATGATTATAGGGGGGTGAGTCATCTTCTGGGAATTTGATTAATGTCCTCTCTCTGATAGTTCTTGATTCCACTTGGACATCCCTGGGTGAATTCTAAGAGGCAAGTGTCACAAGAGAAGTTTATGGAAGATTCCATGATCATTCACCTTGCAAACTATCTCTGCCATTTGTCTACTCTCGCCCACCACACCCTAGAGAAGGGCTTTCCAGTATGCATCGCACTTTTTGCACTGAGCAGGTGAGATGTGTCACACCCTTAGCACTGAGCAATCTGTATGGTCCAGTTTTGACCAGTTTTGAGCAGTTTTTTGTGGAGAACTTTTGGGAGATGATGTAATTAGCTGACGTTGTTCCTATAGGGCATGAAACAACACTTTTAGGGACTCAAAAGCCCTTGGTTTATGGACATATGTGATTGGGGTTGCAGTGCCCCAATATGTGTATAACAAGGTGGTATATTGCAGTTCATAGTTAATTGGTAATTATTTTTCCTAGATTAACCTCTTTTGGTTTATTTCTTTTTTTTCATAAAATCAATTAGCAATCATGGAAGAAAATCAACCTTTATACCATCGTCCGTGTAGGACAACAATTCAACCACCTTTAATGCTTGAAGCTACACCTAGTCGATGAAAGTGGTCTCATTTAACTGGGTCTCGTACATCACAAACTTTAGTCAACAAAAGTGGTCTCGTTTAACTCGGTCCAGTACATCACAAACTTTTGTTTCTTCATCTGATTTACAAGAGTCACCTATACCTGTACGTACTGCAATTCTAGTTATTACTACTATTACTAATTTATCTACTACTAAAGTGGAACCCTTACAATTACGTGAGGACACTAAAAGTGAACTTAGTGAAATGGTAATTGAAGTTATCCTACAATAAGTTGATCTTCAACCCAAAGTTGTTCAACAAGAAACTACTTCTGAAATTGAATTTGTCCAACAAGAAGTTACTTCTGAACTAGAAATTGTTTAAGAAGTTCATCCTAAATCCATTGTTCTTTTAGCAGAACACTTGGATCCTAAAGTTGAACAATTAGAAGTTGTTCCCATACCGAAAGACGATTGACCGGTTCATCCTTAGACATCTATAACTGTTGAGACTTATCCTTCACCGTAAAGTCAAACACCAAAAATTTATTATGGACCTGACGATGAAATCCTTCCACCTGGTTTGATTGTTATTGAAGAGGAATTTGAAGAAGAAACTCCACCTAGAACTCCAACTCGTTTTGGACCAGGGCTTTATATTTATCTTTATTTTCGTCAGTTAACTTATACTACTCCTCTTGATCTTGTTTACTTTCAAACTCCCATAGATTCATTGGGAAATTTATTGGGTCATTTGAATATGGTTGAAACAACATCCTAGACTATATCATCTGTTACAACTACAACACCATCTACTATCACTACTTCTTCGATGTTTACCACAACACATGATTCACATTTGTATGGTGGTCCGTCTATCCCACTGGGTTACCAATCATTGTCTAGCACTCTAGTGTTTCTTCCAGTTCATGGTCTTCACCCATGTCGTCCAGATGAATTTTAACTCGTTCTTCACTTACGGATACTGAACAGTTTGATCCATCATGTCAATATCAAATTGGTCCATTTGAATATCATCCAGTGTATCTAGTTAACATTGGATTACCTCCATATGGAGAACAATATGCCTAATCTTCTTATTCTCCATACTCTGGAGGGCCACCATATGGCAATATATTGTCATCTTTAGGTCCAACTTATTATGGAATGGTTAATTGTCAATGGTGGCCTATAATGCCTATTCAACCAAGGCTTGTGTATTCATCACAACCAATACAACCCGTTTCATCCATACCTACTACAATTCTCTTTACAACTTTACCATAGTCGCAAGCTCAGTTGATTGTATCTCAACCTTTGCAAGTTTATTCTTCAACCTCTTACCCTCAAGATTCAGGTCTACAGAATCAGTCTTCTCAAGCCATTTTACAACAACCGTTTTTGTCCGAAATCCAATAGCCTCAGGCCAGTTTACCATTAACTGGGATGACTTAGACTTATACTGGTCCAATTTATCCACAACCTGGTCAAACTTATACTAGTGGTCCAGTACCATTGTATCAGCAACCGTGGTAGCCACAATACCAACAACAACAATTCCAACAGTACCAAACTTATCCTAGACTTGGTCAACAAGCCTATGCTTACCCAGGTTCTAGTTAACAAGCCTACTTCTATCAATGATACCAACAACAGATTCCTCATGCTAGTATACAAAGGCCTATTGCCTAGGCAATTCCATCTTACCCTGGTTATGCTCAACCCGATGTAAACCGATAGTTGTGTTTTGTTGCAACACTTGAATTACCAGATTTAAATCGGCTTACCCATGATCCCATTTTTTATTCACCTTGGTGGCTAGTGGTTCCACACAAATTTCCTTCTAATATTTCTAAGTTCAATAGAAGCCTTGAAGAAGATATGTCCAATCATGTTATGACTTTTCATTTATGGTGTTCATCCAACTCCCTAGATGATGATTCAGTAAGACTAGGTCTTTTCTAGTGAACACTCATTGGTATAGCTACAAAGTGGTATAATGAATTACCACGAGCTTCATTTGAAAACTTCACAGCCTTAGCCACTACATTTTTAACCCATTTCCAGCTACCCATCAGATATGAAATTGGAACGGAACTATTGACCAACTTTAAATAGACAACTGCTACTCAAATTTCTAGTCATATTCATGAGTGGCATCGTCATTGTCGAATGGTCAAAACTTTTGTTCCTGATTAGTTTTTAGCTGAGTGGTTTATTAAATCCTTGTTGCCATCTATCACCGAGGATGTGGCTAAAGGAGGAGTTGTTACTAAAGAGCAAGTAATTGCTCGTGCCCAATACCTGGACTTGATTTATACCCAGTCTGGCGCGCTCTATGATAAGATTCCAAATGCACCTAGACAAGATTTTACTATTCCACCACCTGCATCTAGTAAGGACTCTCATGCTCATGACGGTGTGATAGGTTCTTCAAGCACTCAAACAACAAGTAGACTATTTGGTCAAACACTTGCTATTTCAAATCAAACCTCTAATACACTTGATAATACACTTGCTTCTAAAATAAATGTTGTGTCATCTAAAAAAGGTAACAATGAAAACCAACCTATAAGAAAGAAAAAGGGGAAAACCAAAAAGAAACAAAATCCTCCCCCTCAAGAGAAATCATCTGATTCCTCTTCTCTAGATAGGAAACCTTGTTACCCTTTTTTAATTTGTAATGAGGAGCACTTTATGCGAGACTCTCCTCACTACCTTGAAGTCTCAAAACTTCTAGTACATCCGCTATGTTGACCAACCCTTTTCCAAACCCATAGACTTATTTGGTTGCTATAGATCATGCTTCCACTTCACAAGTTCTTATGTTATCTACCACTAAGCCTAAGACTCATGTTTATGTGACTACACAAAGTAAAGATTATGGTAATCCACGATCATCGTCGAATAACTAGGCTATAGATCAACCCAATACTTCTACTTTGACTTCATCTGACTCCATTCCACCACCCATTGCACCAAAGTTAACAATAAACCCACCTAAGGGAGTTGTTCATAAATCTACATTCAACCCTCAAGCTCGAGCAATGCAAAATTATAATATACTAGAAGATTTGGCTCAGTCACCTTATGCTCTGTCGATGCTGTAGGTGCTTTAAAATTGTCCCTCCCAAAGCCATGCTTTATTGTCATCAATTGGTGGAATTGATCCAACAAATTCCAATCTCGTAGTTTTTAACCATGCGGGTTATACGCCACAATTATCAACACAGTTAGCTTTCTTGATCCAAGTAAACGCTTTGAATCACCTCATTCACTGGATCATTGTTGACGAAGGTGCATCTACTTGTATCATGTCAATGAGTTGCTGGAAAACACTTGGCTCACCACCATTGTCACAATCACCTACGATGTTAAAATCTCTTGACGGTCACACTTATACACCTTGTGGAATTTTAAGTAACCTGCATATAGAACTAGGGGGAAAAACTGTAACTGTTGAAGTTGAGGTCGTCGATGGACCCCTTGACTACAATATTTTACTAGGAAGATCATGGGTTTATGCTATGGCTTCTGTGGTTTCGACATACTTTCGTATGATCGCCTTCCCTCATAAAGGAAAAATCACAGTAATTGATCAACTTGCCTTCTTCACCTCTATTTCACAAGAAACTGGAATTGTTCTGTTAGTTCACAGACCTCTGCTATCTCTTCGGAACATTGGAGTAGGTCTCTTCAAATATTCTTCCCTAATGGGAACCTTTTCACTACCATCACCATCACAAATGGCAGAAGTTACAAAAGTTGAGACCTGTAACATGATACCTTCCACTTCATCTAACTCATGGAAGATTTCTAATAATTCCAAATATGCGTAATAAAACCAATGAGGATAGCTTCTAGTCTTGTTTCAACCTTGTTAAAAAATGAAACAAAGGGTGTGGGCATAGTTCCTAGTCTTGTGTCAAGCTCGTTGAAAATTGAAAAAAGGGTCTCAAGGATAGTTCTTTTATTGTGTCAATCTCATTAAAAAATGAAGCAAATCCCTTTTCCAAATCGAGTCTTTGATTAAGATCTCATAAAATTGCAGTCGATTCTTTCCAAAATCTTGAAAGTGAACCATCATTCCCTCGACTTAGTTGAATGAAATGAAGCTTGGCGGAATGTACCTCGAATTGAGTCATTATGCTGGGGCATGCAAACTTAGAGCAAGCATAGTTTCTCATTTCAAGCTTGTGTAAACATGAAACTGAATCCATGCAGAGTTCTCCATGGTTCAAGCTTGTGTAAAAATGAAACCATGCCTAATTTACATCTCGTGATTTTCATTTTATCAGCTAATTTCTGCTATATGAGCCTTGGTTGTTTCATTCCATCGCCACCATCTCTTTGGCCAATCATATGCTTTCACTTGGTTGTTTTTCCTTTCTTGAGGGACCTCAATGATGAGTGGTTTTATTAGCTAGCCTCTTGACTATTACATGTTTTGAGCAGTTCCACCATTTCCAGAAGCATTTGCTACACTTTATACCACTTGTTCCTCCAGGATGAGTCACCTTTAAGCTCTTTCCTGACTCATAAAAAATGAAAACATTGCCAAGTATTTTCCCTTTTTTCACTCGCTAAAAGAAAATAAAAACAGGGGTTCTACTTTCAAGCTCTTTTTAGACTCTCAAAATATGAAAAGATTGTCAGGTGCTTGTTGTTTTTAGCTTGTAAACGGATTGGAAACAACATCTACCCAGTATAAGTTTAACTCTTTTCCAGACTGAGATAGATTACTTACGCAAAAGGAATACGTTGATCGAACATGGTTAACAGGTTCTCTCTTGTATTATTTTATGCTTTTTCAGACTTCAGAGACAAATTTACGAAAAAGAACTTATGGAGTTTTCCTTTTGTCCCTTTTCAAAATCTTTAAACATGAAAAGGATTGAGTTCTCATCATCATTAAACTCGTTAAAGCATCAAATAACAACAAACTTGTCCTTCAATACAAGACTGAGTTTCACTTTTGCTAGACTTGTTAAAACATCACATAGCATTGGATTCACCCAAAGGGTAGAATTATACATCAAGCATATGTTATCCTCCTCAATCTCATTAAAAAATAAAGATGTACTGGTTAGCAATGACTGGGGAAAATGGGAAAAGGGATAAATCACTTTATGGTAGCAAGTCACTCTTGAAGATGACACTTTCACTTCATCTCTATGACTATTTGGGTTGGGTTATCTACTTAATGGTTATCATACCTATGGTCTATCTCACCATCCATCACTTTGGTTTTGGATCAATGTTGCCAATTCATTCAGTGTCGCCGACATGTTCAAGAGAAGTCACTCACTAAAATTCATCCTTTGCAATACTCATAAACCTTCATTTTCATGACCGTCATTCCTGAACATTGTATCATCAGTCACATTCTGTCTTCAAAATCATTACGCTCATTTCGTGTAATTGATGGGGGATACATCAAGTCCCTCCCACGAAGAGTCGCTTCTTGTTGACATCAGCACATTATCCAGGAAGTTGACTTAGAAACACCCTTCTAGTACCTTGACGCTTGCATACGTCAATGGAAAGTTTCCCTCTTTTGGCAATAGGTTGACATTATAGGCCTTCGACCGAAAGACTTTGTATGGTCTTCAACATCAAAACATCTATTCACAACATGAAAAGTGTACTGTAGTACCTTTAGAATCATTATCATTATTGATGATTTCTCTCGCGTTTGTTAGCAGCTTACATCATTGGCTGGTAATCAAATGGTGTCTTCCCATGTTCGAATTTAGATCACATTTTCACATGGTTAGACTCGTACTTGAGCAAATGATTGGACGAGATAAAAGACCCTGGATCAACTTTCATCCATCTAGGCTACGATTTCACGAGAGTACTAAATCATCTGTACAATGGCTTTACACAGATAGCCATGGATCTATATATGTAGATGTTTAGTCAATTTAGTGTTATCTAAATTGCTAGTATTAATTGTCAACCCGGGGTTCGTAAACTGATGAAGTGTGGTGCACTATATGTGCTTAGTTAACCTCTTTCTTACTTCGTTGTTTTATAAGGTTATAATGTTCAACTCTTCCTAACCTTCTGCTTTCAACATATAGTACTATGTTAAGCATGATTAAGAATAAGTCCAAAAAGTAATCAAGCTCTAAGGTGACAAGTAAGAAAAACCACTTTAAAGACCAGTTATAATGTTCAACTCTTCCTAACTCCCTGCTTCAACATACCATACTATGTAAACACGATTAAGAAGTAGTTAGAAATAAGTCTAGAAAGTAATCAAACTTTAAACTTGCAAGGAAAGAGCTTGAAAGAAATAACTTGAAATGAAACTAAAAGCAAAGAACTTGAAATGACTTGAAAGTAAATGACCACAATCCAATGGCATTAGTCTCTATCCATACTGCTGCAAATAAAAGAAATAAGAAAATCACTTCAAGGATTGTTGTTAGTGATGATCTCCTTCTAACTCTCTGCTTCTACCGCCATTTGCATAAAACACGATTAGAAGGTAGCTGAAGACAAATCCAAGAATTGATAAAAACTCTAATCTACTCTAATTGACAAATTGTAACACTACTAAGCCTTTTCCAACATACTGCTTCCTACATATGTGATTATGTGTAACAAGTGGAAAAAGTGTTAGTATCACAAGCCAAGTCTACTCAAATACAAGCTGCAATTAATCAATGTTCTGTTCTCTTGAAAGATAAGCCATTCATGATAAAGAGAGCATAAATTAGTTAGCATCCAACTTATAAAACTACACTAAAGCTAATCTAGAAAAACAGAGTAAAGAGGGCAGCATAATTAATAAGACAACTGCAACTACCATTAGACATTAAAGCAAATACACACATAAATCCCAGGTTAAAAGAAATCTGCAAGGAAATAACACTGATCATCTTGAAAGAAAGGAAAATAAATAAAAGGAACTATACATGCTTAAGGAAATGAATAAGTAAAGAAAAATATACTGCACATAAAATACTTTACAGTGGCAGAAATGAGCAGGGGCCCTCTGTCCATTCAGCCACAAGAAAACTCAAAGATCTGGAAACTTCAAAACAGTGCTATGTCTATTTCTTCATTGCAGAAAATGTATAAAACAGAGAGCTAGGATAGCACTAAAACACAGAGTTCACAATGCTTTTAAAATGTAACACAGGTTCATCAAATTACAACTGATAAAAAGTCTAATGAGCGTACACAGACGCAGCTATTTATAGAAGTTTCTAAGATAGCCTATCCGTGCAACTGATTAACTGAAAAGTAATAAACTGTTATGCGTATTCATGGTTCCTTGACACTTCATACGGCTGCGTGGAGGAGTTAGTGGTTCTGTCGTCATGGGTAATGAATCCCATGTTGGATCATGTCCCCTGCCATCTGTAGAATGTGGACAAATCACCGTTTAAGATGACGTGACCAAGCAGCTCACAATCACCGTTAAACTGCCTTGAGTTGACTGTGACTTGCCCAGCTTTGACCGTGGATAAAGATGACGTGGATGGCTGGAAAAATAGGACAGGAACCTCGAGCACATTGACACCTAAGTGCCCATGTGGCTCATCTGGCAAACCGACACGTGGAACATTGCGTTTAACAAAAAGGCTGCAGGATGTTCAGATAGCTGCAGGATCATCAGATAGCTGCAGGATCACCAGATAGTTGCGGGATTCCTGCAAGTAAGTCAAAATCTAAACAAATAGTCATCCATTAGCAAAACTTACTTAATCATGCTTAATAACACCTAATGTAATGATCTGGGTGGTTTTATGGTGAAAATGAGGCAAAGGATAAGGAAAGATAAGGAAAGATTGAGGAAAATGGTAGATAAGTAGGTGTAGAGTAGAGGCTCTACAATCTCATTCATTGATATCCATTGCAAACATATGCCTTGGGCTCATTGTACTCTATGTTAAAATATTTTTATGACGATCAATTAAAGAAGAATATTTGAAAGGGTCTCCCCCTTGTGGGGTTTTTCCCTGGTCTTGGATAAATATGTTGTCTCTTATGGTTGTTTTATTGTCTTCTTTGTCATTACATATGTTGTTCTTTCTTCAATTAAATTTATAATTGGTTATAATACTAATAATTGGATGCATTGTTAATAAAGAAGTAATTTGGGCTAAAGTAATTGATACAACATAGAACAATTAGAAAATTTAACACCAAATATTTATGAAAGAGATAGTGTTACTGCATGGAGTGCCCAAGAAAACAATTTTAGACAGGGATACAAAATTGACTTCTAAATTTTGGAAGGTGATGATTTTTGGATTAGGAATAGAACTAGATTTAGTACAACTTATCACCCATAGATAGATGGGAAAACTGAGAGGATAAACAAAATAATGGTGGACATCTTTAGGATGTATGTCATGCACCAACAAAGGAAGTGGGAAGAGTTCCTTTGTTAATTTTATGGTATGTTCTATGCTTGCGATAATTACTTCAATGTCTTATTAGCCCAATGGTAATTCATCTTTAGATTCCAATAGAAATCACAATAAACTTCAATATCAATCAATTAACATTCACTTTGGATAACATGGATAGTAATTGTAGATAGAACATCATCAACAATTCCCAAGAAGACAAGCCAAGAAAATTAACACAAAGGTTTAGGCCAATGCTAGGGAAAAGCTCCATAAGGGAAAAACCCAACCAATCCTTCTTATTTATTAATATCATTTTTTCAAAAGAGAGAGGATATCCAATTTAGTACAATAATTATAAATAAGAATTCCAAATCTGATCAAGAAAAATCTTGTTCCAAGTCTGCAATTTCTGAAGTAGATAGGAGAAATCAACATGCCCTAACCACAGAAGTCAATAATAGTAAAATAACCTCCAAATAATTTGGTCAAAAAAAGAAACTCAACCTCCCTAATAGGTCAAATTCAACCCAAAATAGTGAAGGAAACCAGTCAAACTTTAGTCAACTATTTTTAGTCTAGGTCTGTGATAAACACTGGTCAACCTGCCAAGAAATATTCGATCTATGTGCCAATGAATGCGACCTTCCCAAATAGAACTTCCTCAAGTAAAAAAGAAATCAAAAGAGCCCCAAAAACCCTCGATCAATGCTAGTCAATGTTTGCTGAAGCATAAAGTCAATGCATAAGATAAACAATCCAGTAAACCCTTTACACATGTGAGCGATGAAGCTGCCTCATAAGTGTATGAACCAATCAAAGGAGATTTTTTTTATTTTTATGATGAGATGCCAAAATGAGGAGGCCTTATGGTGTATTATCTTGTTCAACATGGGGGCCAAGGGTCACGTCTCTTGACCAATGATAGCCGACTTGTGGAGATGAGGCCGACTTGAAAAAGAACCATTTTGATAGGTGTAAAAATTATGATTTTTCAAGCGAATAATGATGTAATTAAGGGTAATCCATAGGTGTAAATGAGCCATCAAGGAGGGGAATCCAAGTGGGGGAATTAGCCCCTAGTTTCACTCTTTAACACTCCCTCTCAACTAGGGAGGAATTCCACCTGTCAACATCCATCCTCTGCTATTCCATCATGTTCATCATGTAACATCTCTGCAACGTTTCTTGTATGTGTTGAAGATTGATTTCATAGACCAATAAGGAAAAGTTTAAGAGAGTGGGTCATAAGACCATGAGACCCTCGCCAAAATGATAGAGGAAAGTCCTCATGTCTAGGGGATATAACCCCTACAATGCTTGATCCTTAGTGATCAAGCTGTTGAATATCATTCACCCTAGTAATAGGGAATTCAATAGTACTAGATCTAGTTTCACTCTTTAACATCCTCCCAATGGTGGAATTTTCTGATAACAATGGCTATAAAGTATCACTAAAAATGAGTCGATTTGAGCCTCTTTACATAATAAAATTCAATATACATATTAGCTAGAGTGTTCCAGCGAACATGGTTCATATTGGGCCTTATATGTTACAAGAAATGGAACATGAGATGGCAACTATAAGGTAGAAATAAAAGGTAGTTGAAGATGTTAGCCTCCTGCTGCAAAAGGTTACTCATCTTTCATAATTGACATTTTTACATGCCAAATATGTCATTCTTTGCATGTTGCAATGTTCCATATTTGATACAGAGGCCAATGAAGATTGCCAGGAGGAAGTGCCTGTTCAAGCGCCACTGCTGTGTTCCAATTTTGATGTACCATTCCATTTTTGAACAATTTTCAGTTAAAGGGAGGTCCAAACAGTTTAATCTTGGTCTCCCTAGGTTTCAATTTCCCGTTTTAGAATATAGAGAATGAATATCTGTCCAAACAGCTTAATCTTGGCAGATCCTTAGACAGGTAGAGAATCAAAGGAGCCCAACTGCTTAATCTGGGCCCTTGGAAGAAATAAGTGCAGATGTAGATAGGAAGACAGAAAAAGAACAAAAGTTGAAAAAGCTGGGTTAGCAAGCCTAAATGCACCCAAACCAAAAAGAAGAAAAAATGCTAGGTAAGTAGGTTGGGTAGGTAATTTTGAGGTTGCAGAATGCTGATTTGTGATCAATTCCAAATTATCAAGTGTTATATTTATCCAGTCACAATCATCAGGAAGTTTTCATTTGAAGGATTTCAAGCGAGGCATGACTAATTTCCCCCTTCTTCCTTATTCCTCAAGACACTCACTAATCTCCCTGAAGAGATCAAGATCCACTTGAAGCCTCTTAGTTTCATCATTTTCCATATCATTCACCTTGGTGAAGATCTGCTTTACCTAAGGAATATTCATACTCCCTTTATGGATCATTGTTTCCCTTAAATAGCCTAAGATTCACCCACTTAGTGCTTTCTCATCATGGTCATATTAACTACTAACTTACTATATAGCTCCCTATCTATCGCCCCATCCCCTACTAAAACTATGTTAATAACTCCCCTACATACTTATCCCCTCCCCTTGGTTGAAAAATAACCATAACTATTCCTTGGGAATTGCTAAGTTTGCCTGAAACATAGCAAGAACCCTCATTTTCCCCCTTTAAAACCATCTTCCAATGCAATGGACTCCTTCCTAAGCATAAAATTCCTCTTTTTAGGTTATCAGATCTCTTTTGAGGCCTCAAATGCTCTGCAAAAGCATACATACCCTTCCTTCGATCGCAATAACCCTTGCCGATTTTCGTAACATTCTTCTGATCCCTTTGGATCCCCCTCCGATGCGATTATCGCAGTCAGAGGTTGCAAAGGTAATATGGCTCATTGTTTTTTCTCCCCAATGGATGTCCCGCCAATGCCATTTCGGCAATCGGCATATCGCAAATACTATATGTCACATATATGTGCCCCCTCCCCTCTTAGCCGATGCGATATCGCGAGATTGGCAATCGGCGATCGCAAGAGTCACGTTTCCAAAATGCATGCCTCTTCCCTTTGCTCCGATGCGACATTACCATATCATCAAGAGAATACATCGCATCACAACTCGCAACATTTTAGTTACTGCTATCGCATCGCAGAAACATATAAGGCACCGCACCATGTAGCACCCTGCCATGTCACCCCGTTAACGTCATCCGTCGTACCAGGACCCACCGTGACGTCATGCTGATGTCACCCGCTAAAGAAAGGCTCGCAAGCGCGAAAAGGCATCTTAGGAGGCCCAGATTCAAATTCTCAAGCATTTTTCGATGCGCGATTAGCGCTTAATGCTAATCCCGCATCGCTACGGGAAATAGGCCATATTGGGGAATATTTAGGTAGTATTTTGATTCCTTAGCCATTTTTGCGCCGAAAGGGCAGAAAAGGCCCGATTTTGCAAATTTTAGCGTATCAGAAGAAAGAGAGAGACCCGGCTCAGGCATTGAAGGCTATTAAAGCAAATATGAAGCCAAAAACCATGTCAAAGAGTATCAGTGTTGCGGCGAAGTGTATCAGTGAAGATCTTCTCAGGGCTCGAGGCGAATCAAACATTAAAAGAAAACCTTGAAAGTCATGAAGCAGTTAAGGAACCATTCAAAGCTCATCATCACAATGACTACACATTAAAACTCACATGAAATCAATGGACCAGAACTCAAAGCACAGTTATTGCAGAACCACTGCACCAGGTCACCAAAAGACACCGTATTAACTCATTTTGATCCAGCTGCCTTTGGCGCAGCCCAAAGGATATTTACTCGCATTTAATTTCAGCACAAGTTTAGGTTTTAAAAACCTTTTCCTGCAGACCTATTTAGGTCGGTTGTAATAAATACTTCAGGATATTTTACCTATAAAGAGGGCCCTGAACAATGTAACAAGGGTTGGTTTTGGTTGGTTAGATGTTTTGCTTGAGCAGAGACTCGCATTGTATATTTGATCATTTCTATAATCAAAGACTGCTTACGAGCTTAGAGAATGAATTGTGTACTATGTTTAATGGTTGAAGAGTGACTGTGGAATTCTTGTGCCGATACATGACTCAATAAGTATTTCTTACCTCTGTCTTTCCATTCATATATCATTATTTAAGCAGCAGAAAGAAGAATAGCTTAGAATTTGTTTAAGTGCACTCTATGCTCAATTTCTGCTGTTTCTTTATGTTTTCATCTGTTTTAGGCATAAATATGAATTCCATCTGGCTCATATTTGCCTAGTTCACCATGTGTGACAGTTATCCAGGGATTCTTAACTGCCCCTAGATAGAGCTCATCCTCTTTCCCTCTGTTAAGTTGATTGAGAGATTCTTAATTTCCTCTCATTCCTTACATTTCACTCCATCTCTTTAGCTTGAAGTTTGTTTCATGTGCGGCTACCCTGCTCCATATTCCTCTTGTGATCAAGAAAGCCTACCCGCATTCCTACTCCTTGACTCCATGCCCAATGGTTTGAAACTCATCACTCTATGCCTGCCTCTCTGCTCGAATGCATCTTCCTTCCATTCAAACACCATCCAAACCTAAACAAAACTCACTAAACCAAATAGCTAGCCTAAAATCATAATCAACAAAGCTAAATCATCAAGAGAGAGCCCTCTCTGATTACAGGTGGGCTAGAACCTGTAATCCAAAGATTGGTTTGTGGTTACCTCGGCCGTATCCCTTCAGGAGCTTAGGGACAACCTGAGTGATAACACTCTGCACTAACAATTTAAAAACCATAATTATCAGAGAAATGTTTAATAAAGGAGTCTTTAGAAGCTGGGCAGTGATACAGTCTGAGGAGGTGTTCATTTACAAGCAGAGAAGTGTGTGCCTCATCAATTGTTATAAGTCTAACAATCTTGTTATCAAACATTATTTCAACTTCATATGGTCCCATCCATATGGAGTAGAGTTTTCCTTTAAAATATTTGAACCGAGAATCAGAGATCAATTCACAATCTCCTCTTTGAAACACATTTTTCTTAATAAATTTATCATGCCATTTAGTTTGTTGTTATTGAATTGCAGCAGTATTTTGGACCGCTACCAACCGAATTTCATCCAATTCATTTGATTGTTCCAGTCAGTGTTTCTGGGCTTCTGAAAGATCCAAACCTACTTCAATTTCTATCTTGAGCATCTTAATTTCCAATTCCACATAAGCAAAGGCGATTTCCCATAGACAAACTCGTATGGTGAAAATCCACTTGTGTTCCGCCATGTTGTTCGATACTGCCACAATGCCTCAGGATGTTTTTTAGCCCAATTTCGATGATGGTTCACTACGGTCTTTATAAGAATATTTTCCAGTACCTTGTTTGTGCTCTCCACTTGACCATTCACCTAAGGATGATATGGAGATGTTACCCTATACTTGATTCCATACTTCTTCATAAGTCCTGCTATCAGATGTGATGTAAATTGTGCCCCTACATCTAAAACTATCTCTCTATGAGCTCCATACCGAGCAAATTTATTTTTTCAAGCAAAAAGTCTAAGACAACATGTTTTTTTTCTTTCACAACAGCCTTGGCCTCCACCCACTTTGTCACATAATTCATGAAAACCAAGAATGTGAACTTTCTGATGTGAAGGCGGATTGAATGACCCAATGAAATTGATAACCCATCTTTCAAAGGGCTCAAGAGCTAGTTGAGGCTGTAACGACATCTCATCTGCCCAACCAGGCTGACCCATCCTATGGAAACTAACATAACCTCGAACATATTTCCTTGCATCACAAAAAATAGAAGGCCAATAGTACCCATTTGCAACACCTATGACATGTCTGCTTATTTGCAAAATGTCCTGCACAGGGGCCATCATGAGCAGCTTTCAGGACATCATAGATGTCATCCTCACTTATGCAGCGCTGGCTTTGTTGGTCAGGTCCTGTATAAAAGAGATATCCTTCTATCCATGAATAGCGAACACTATGATGGATAATCTTTCGATGTTCTCTATATGGTAGGTGTTAAGGCACTTTTCCTATAGCAAGATAGGCAATATTTGCATGCTACGGAGTGTGAGTAGAAATTGAAAAGAGTTGTTCATCTAGAAAGCTATCCTCTATAGGTGTACCTTCATCACTAGTATCCATCCTAGAAAGGAAATCTGCAACTACATTATCTTTCCCTAGCTTATCTACAATGGTAATATCAAATTCTTGAATTAACAGTAACCATGTTGTAATACGACCAGGGGTTATTGGTTTATTCATCAGATACCTGATAGTTGTATGATCAGTGTGCACGAAAGTAGGATACCCTGTAATGTAATGATGAAACTTATTAATAGCATAAGTAATAACCAAGAACTTCTTTTAAGTTACCGTATAGTCCAGTTCAACAAGAGTCAACTTCTTGCTGACGTAATAGACCGTGTACGATTTCTTGTCCTCCTGTTGTCCCGGGACTAACCCTACTGTTGTTTAAGAAGCATTTGTAGAGATATGAAATGGGAGCTTCCAATCAGGACCACGTAACATCGGAGTTTTACAAACTAGTTCTTTGATTTCCACAAAGGCCACTTCACATTGCCCTGTCCACACAAACTCTACATCTTTAGGTAACAATTGAAAAATTGGGAATGTTGTCTTAGAAAGTTTTCTATAAAAAACCTGTAATAGCCAGCATAACTGATAAAGCTACATACCTATGTCGATGTCTTAGGTGTAGGAAAATTCAATATTACCCCTACCTTAGCAAGATCAAACCGAATTCCTGCAGCTGAAAGTAGGTGTCCCAACACTAGTTCTTTCTTCGTCATCATATGACATTTTATTGTACTAAGAGAAACATGTGTTTGCTTACATCTTTTAAGTACTTTCTCTAAGTTTTCTAGACCTTCTTCAAAAGAATCCCCATATGGGGTGAAGTCATCCATGTAGATTTCAACACTATCATTGATTAGATCAGAAAAAATTCCTAATATTGTCCTTTTAAAGGTAGTGGGTGTGTCACAGAGACCAAATGGGAGGACTCAGTAGGCAAAGGTTCCCCAAGGGCATGTGAAGATAGTTAGCAATTTCTACATACCACGGAGTGTGAGTAGAAATTGAAAAGAGATGTTCATCTAGAAAACTATCCTCTACAGGTGTACCTTCATCACTAGTATCCATCCTAGACAGGATATCTTCAACTACATTATCTTTCCCTGGCTTATCTACAATGGTAATATCAAATTCTTGAATTAACAGTAACCATCTTGTAATACGACCAGGGGTTATCAGTTTATTCATCAGATGCCTAATAGGTGTATGCTCAGTGTTCATGAAAGTAACATACCTTGTCATGTAATGATGAAACTTATTAATAACATAAATAATAACCAAGAACTCCTTTCAAGTTACCATATAGTTCAGTTCAACAAGAGTCAACTTCTTGTTGACATAATAGATCGTGTACGATTTCTTGTCTTCCTGTTGTCCCAGGACTAACCCTACTATTGTTTAAGAAGCATCTGTAGAGATATGAAACGGGAGCTTCCAATCAGGACCAATAATATCGGAGCTTTACAAACTAGTTCTTTGATTTCCACAAAGGTTGCTTCACATTCATCTGTCCACACAAAATTTGCATATTAAGGTAACAATTGAAAAAGTGGGGATGTTGTCTTAGAAAATTTTCTATAAAGCACCTGTAATAGCTAGCATAACCGATAAAGCTACATACCTGTGTTGATGTCTTAGGTGTAGGAAAATTCAATATTACCCCTACATTAGTAGGATTAAACTGAATTCTTGCAGCTGAACGTAGGTGTCCCAACACTAGTCCTTCCTTCATCATCATATGACATTTTATTGTACTAAGAGAAACATGTGTTTTCTTACATATTTTAAGTACTTTCTCTAGTTTTTCTAGACCTTCTTCAAAAGAATCCCCATATGGGGTGAAGTCATCCATGTAGATTTCAACACTATCATTGATTAGATCATAAAAAATTCCTAGTATTGTCCTTTTAAAGGTAGTGGGTGTGTCACAGAGACCAAATGGGAGGACTCGGTAGGCAAAGGTTCCCTAAGGGCATATGAAGATTGTTAGCAATATCTGCATACCACAGAATGTGAGTAGAAATTGCAAAGAGATGTTAATCTAGAAAACTATCCTCTACAGGTGTACCTTCATCACTAGTATCCATCCTAGATAGGAAATCTGCAACTACATTATCTTTCCCTAGCTTATCTACAATGGTAATATCAAATTCTTGAATTAACAGTAACCATCCTGTAATATGACCAGGGGTTATCGATTTATTCAGCAGATACTTGATAGTTGTATGATTAGTGTGCACGAAAGTAGGATACCTTGTAATGTAACGATGAAACTTATTAATAACATAAATAATAACCAAGAACTACTTTTAAGTTCATATAGTTCAGTTAAGCAAGAGTCAACTTATTGTTGACATAATAGACCGTGTATGATTTCTTATCCTCCTGTTGTCCCTGGACTATCCCTAATGTTGTTTAAGAAGCATTTGTAGAGATATGAAATGAGAGCTTCCAATCAGGACCACGTAATATTAGAGCTTTACAAACTAGTTCTTTGATTTTCGCAAAGGCCGCTTCACATTCATTTGTCCACACAAACTCTGCATCTTTAGGTAACAATTGAAAAAGTAGGAATGTTGTCTTAGAAAATTTTCTATGAAACACCTGTAGTAGCCGGCATAACCGATAAAGCTACGTACATGTGTCGATGTCTTAGGTGTAGGAAAATTCAATATTACCCCTACCTTAGCAGGATCAAACCGAATTCCTGCAGCTAAAAGTAGGTGTCTCAACACTAGTCCTTCCTTCATCATATGACATTTTATTGTACTAAGAGAAACATGTGTTTGCTTACATCTTTTAAGTACTCTCTCTAAGTTTTCTAGACCTTCTTCAAAAGAATCCCCATATGGGGTGAAGTCATCCATGTAGATTTCAACACTATCATTGATTAGATCAGAAAAAAAATTCCTAATATTGTCCTTTTAAAGGTAGTGGGTGTGTCACAAAGACCGAATGGGAGGACTCGGTAGGCAAAGGTTCCCCAAGGGCATGTGAAGGTAGTTTTATCTTGATCCTCAGGAGCTATTTGTATCTGATTGTACCCACTGAATCCATCAAGAAAGGAGGAAAACTTCTTTCCAGCTAATGTATCAAGGACCTGGTCAATAAAGGGTAAGGGAAAATGGTATTTTAAATTTGCTTTATTTAATTCCCTGTAATCAACATAAATCCACCACTTTCCATTCTTCTTAGGAACAATGACTAGCGGGGAAACCCATTGAATGTCTGGTATCGGATAAATACAACCCACATCTAATAACTTTTGTAATTCATCTTTGACAATGTTTTTGAAGGCATGATTAATTCTTCTATGTGGTTTCCTAACAGGTTGACATTCTTCTTTAATATATATGTGATGAGTACATAAATCAATAGGGATGCCTTCCATATTTATATACTCCCAAGAAAAGGCTTCTTTATGTTCACGAAGGACCTTTAGTAATTGTTCAGTTTGGGAGGGTGAAAGGTGAAGATTAATATTTAGCGTTTTCCCTAGTTCAATTTCTACAGAAACACTGTCACAGGGTACAATTACAAGAATATTTCCAAGTTTTTTTTTTCTGGTTCCATATCTTCCTGAACATTGCAACTAGTGACAGATTCTAAAAGCTGGCGGGTTGATTCAAAAATGGAGTTGGGACTGCTGAGAAAGGTGCTAATGGCATCATCCTTAAAACAAAGAGCCTTACTGATGGTAAGGATGGTTCTAACTTCTTCATTCTCAGGTTCAGGCTCTTTCTATTAGGATATTCCGACACATAGGAAATAGTTAAGTATAACTTGGTCTAGTGTAGAGTTAGGTAAAGTGTGTTTCTTTACTATGTACATTTGTAACTTACAATCCAATGGTCACGATATGTTCTAGACATGAAGTGATCCGACGGTTCATTCTCTCCTCGATATTATCGGCACTTGATCTGTGGCTTAACACCCAGTTGGTCCATGATCTCTATTTAAAGGGCATGGAGGGTCATTTGTAGGGTGACCGTTCATGAGAGAAGCTTATGTAAATTTTCTTTATTTTATTAATAAATTACCTGAAGTGGCCATGTTGGCTCAGGCCGTGGACTATTTCCCTCTTTGAGGGTTTAACCACGTCAAGAATACTAGTGTATTGATCTGTGATCTGTTTGTGAGCAGTGTCCTTTGGTGTTCTATATGAGGAACTTACCCTATAAATTCCTACACTTTCATAGGTAGATATTTTTGTATCAAGGTAAATCTTGGTTTATCTGACAAAATTGATTCTGTAGGGGGGTAGAGGATAAGATTCTTGGTATCTTCCCCATTGGATATTACCATATTTCCAAACCGACACCCAATGTAAGCATCTGCGGTCGCAAGCCAAGGTCTTCCCAAAATCAAAGGATGTCTACTAGCTGGGAATTCGGTATGTAAAACCAAAAGGTTGATAGGGTATTTCCATGAGTCTACTGAAATAGTTATATCTTCCAGCTTCCCTAGTGGTCTTATAGTACACCGATCTTCCAATTCTAGGACGATGGGAGTTGGTTTAAGGTTTCGCAGACCCAAGGTAATCACAATTGCAGAGGTTATGACATTAATTGCTGCCCCCAAATCTACCAGTACATTTGGGATATCAACCCCATTAATCTATACTGTCATAATCGGGTTCCCTGGATCCTCGTATTTAACAAGTATAGGCTTCCCCCCTTATGTCTGATAGTTTTCCCATAATGTGAATAGTGAGTGGATCCTTTGGGTTTTTGCCAGGTTTATTAGAGAAATATTCTTTAATTGCTTTGGCATAAATCAATATGTCCTTCATAGCCTAAAGTAATGGGATTTTGACAAATAAATTATGCATTCCCCTAAAAATTCAAATTCAGGATGAGGACTTTGTTTGCTCAATGATAATCTCTAAGGATAAGGTGGACCAGTCTGATATCCTCTAGTAACAATTGTTTGCGAAGGGGTTTTTTGTTTCATAGGAATTTGTATTGACTCATCCCTAGTTGTTCTAGTAGAATCTCTAGGTTTTGGTTCTAATACTTCATCATTGGTATGTTCAACAAGTATTGGTGAAGTTTGAGTATTCACCACCTGACCAAATCAGAGATTTAATTCATTGCATTCCTTAATGGTAATACTATATCCAAGGAGGTTGAGTGTCTCAACAAACTGAGCCCCTTTGTTATTTAGATTTGGATTGGATTGAATAGGCAGTTGTGGACAAAGAGGAGTATTACTAGTGTGGACGCATTAGAAGGCAGTTGTAGTTGTTGTTGTGGCATAGGTTGGGAGAATTGTCCTGAAGGAAGAGGAGGTTCACACCAATTCTGGGACCATGAAGGGTTTTGACTAAATTGAGGGTACCATGGTTGCCAGGGCATTGGATATTGATAAGATTACGTCCATGAAGGTGAAAAAGGTATAGACTGAGGCCTAAAATTCAGCTTATTAAAATACTGAGAAGGGGCTTAAGGCATACCTTGATTCATGTTATGTGGTTGTGGTTGCCATGGTTTCCTTGATCCCATGAAATACAACTGATCTACTTCTTCATTTGTTCCTTGAAAAACTGCCTTCAACCCATGAAGAGATGGACAGGTGCTAGTGGAATGAATTTTTCACATATCGGACAAATCTCGATGGAATTCAATGGGAATTCCTTCAGTGGGTGCTTCTTCCTGCATTGAGGGTAGAAAATGGACATAGCCTTCTCTACTTCCATATGCTTTTGTTTCGCCTGCAAAACATCCAGCTGTGATGACAGTGTGCTCAGGATATCGATTCTCTAATTGTCCAGCAATTTCCCAATTTCTGCTTTTGTAACTCCACCGTTGGATGTCTTGAGATTTCGAATGCCCTACCTATGCCTCGCAGCTCCTCGTGAACACTTGATGCACAATTCGTAGATGGTATCAAATTCCTCTTTTGATATGTCTCCTTTTCCTAGTACATTCAATAGTTCCAAAGATTCCTTCCTTAGTGCTCGAAGAAAGATTATCTTCAAGATATTCTTATCTAGATCACTATGGCCTGATCTCTGCAAACTATATTGAAAACGTTCCACAAAGTCTTGCATGTTCTCATCCTCTTTCTGCATAATATTAAATATTACTTCCTTCACATCTCGGGATTTGCAATAGTATTGATATTTTTCGAGGAAAATCATCTTCATATCATTCCATGTAGTAATAGATTTCCCCCCCTAAGCCATTAACCATCTCAAACTTGTTCCCTTGAAAGTAGTGGGGAATATCTTCACTTTATTAGCATCATAAATATAATCATATCCCCGACAGACAAGGTCGAATTCAAAAAGGAATGTGTATGGATCCTTAGAAGAAATACCATGGAAATTAGGTAATGTTGTCAAAGGAATAGGCTTCATATGCGCATCACCTTTTATATCTCCAATTGGGAATTCGACCAAAGAAGTTGCAGGAGCCATGAATATCTTCCAATATTCACTTGGAATCTCAACACGTTCTGGCTCTAGTTGTTCTACAACAAGCGGTTGAGGTTGTTTAACAACACTTCCACGATCAAATGGTGCAGAGAATCCCCTTAAATCTTCTTCCTTTGAACTTCCAATATGCAGTTCTCAGACCCTCTACTTGCCACTGCTTCTTCCCTGAATTTCACTTCTATTATTGGGGGAGGTTATGGTTATGAAATCGATTTCCCTCTAGATCTCATATGAGATCTCACCCTAACAGCATCTCCCGAAGATGCTCCTGACTCAGCTCTTGAAATGATCTCTTGGATGTAGGTATTTCTGCCTAGATCTCTCCCTCTTCTTTTTGGGGGCCTTCTTCTGCCCCTTTTATTTGTATCTTTGTTCATGCAATCAGAAAATAAAAGGAAAGCATTCAAGCAAATCAAAATCTCAGGACCTAGAGCAGGGTGAGAAATTCCCTCCCCAAGACGAGAGAGTGGCCCCTAAAAATAAAGCAAAATAAGAAAATAAACCAATCACAAAATCTAATCTCAGGACCTGAAACAGGGTGAAATAAAAATTCCCCTTCCCAAGACGAGAGAGTGGTTCCTATGAAAAAGAAAACAAGGCAATCTAATGCTCAAGACCTGGAGCAGGGTGAAAACTTCCCTCCCTAGGATGAGAGAGTGGTCTTAGAAAAAAAAAATAAGAAATCAAAGCAACCAAAATGATCTAATGCTTAGGACTTGGAGTAGGGTGAAAATCTCCCTCCCCAGGATGAGAGATCAGTCCTATGGTCAATATTGGTCGTACTTTCATGCCTTCAATAGCCTCCTTGACAATGATGCCAAAATGTTGGTGTTCAGATATTAATCATGCAATTTATCCAATTCCGCATTAATTGTCAACCCAAAGATCTATGAGTTATTTCAAGGCTATCATGCAAAGTATATGTAGGCCACAGTTTCCCTACCCAACATTGAGCATTCAATTATAAGCTTAACAATGTGTAACAACAAGCAGTAACTGTAAAAGAAAATAAGAGTAACAACAAGTTGAGACTCACAACAATACATTGATAATCATTCACAACAATAAATAAATCAACCGAAATAAACCTATGCACACATCTATTCCAGCAGCACCTAGTCAGGAGAGTGGGCCCAACTCCCTGATCAAGAATGTGGCAAGATCAAGAAGTCATGAAATGCTCAGAAGATTAGAAATTCATTAATTAAAAGGCCATTACAAAGTATGATGTTACAGACTCAAAGTTGACATAATTATCTTGTGATCTTAATCGTCGTCTTTCACAGCCCCATAACTCTACTTATACAATTTGTTAACACTAACAGCTCCTAGAATTACGATAGTTGTTGCCTACAATTACATAATGATTTCCAAATTAAAACAAAAAATAAACATATCAATGTGTTGATTGAGAGGTTCATCCATCGTTGCAGCTGATGTCCCAAGATAGCATTGCAACTTGATGGTTACCATTCGTTAAACCACGATCTTGGTCATTCTCCCTCCAAATCTGCAAGAATAATCAAATATACAAGCCACTTAGGCAACAATCCCTATGACATGCTTCATTGATTAATGATTCATAAAGAAATGACAAGAGGTATACCTGTGTGGTTAAGAATGTAAATTGACCAACAATGGTGTAAAATGAATATAGAAAACAGGGTAAAAAGGTGGGTAAAAACATGAAAATTCAGCCACCAACAACGAGTGTCAAAAGAAAATCTGAGAAAGGAGGACTCTCAATTAGACTTCTGGGATTGATAAACTTGTCCCTAGGAGCAAAAATAGCTTGGAGGTTCATCACTGGGGACAGTTGCTGGTGGAAGCAGGTGTTGGAATCCAAATATCTAAATTACTCTCACTTCTCCTTTATTTCATGGAAAACGCCAATTAGGCCCTGCACCCAAATGTGGAAACCTATAAAAAAAAGGTCTTTCCTCTCATTAAGGAGAATACGTCAAGACTGCCAGGTGATGGCCGAGAGATAAATATATGGGAAGATAATATAATGGGAAAGCCTCCTTTATACAACCACCCAAAAGTTCAAAGGATAAGAAGGTGGATGGACTCAAAAGGGTTACGTACATTTGAATCAATATCACAATGGGATCAATATGAAAACTCATGGAAAGAATGGAAGACACCTAATTTACCTCAAGATATCATATATTAGTGGGACATTTTAATCTCCCTTCGCAAAGGAGCAACCCCAATCAAGCAGGGAACCCAAGACTCTTTCATATGGGACCCATCCAGAGGAGATTACTCAGTGAAATCGAGATATCTAAAACCACAAGAACAACAAGGGAACTAGGACTGGTCTCCATGGAAATCGGTATGGAAAACTGAAACTCTCCCAAAAATAAAAATGTTTATATGGACACTTTTAAAAGGGAAAATCCTTACAGCTGACAGTCTCAAGAAAAAAGGTTTCTTTGGGCCTTATCGATGCCCTATGTGTCTCATGGTAGAAGAGAGCATCCAACACCTCTTCCTCGAATGAAATTTTGCAAAAGAATGTTGGAGTCTTCTTGTATGCCCCTTGGAATTAGCTGTGAATCTCTCTCAACCCGTCACTGAATTCTATGTAGCATGGAAAAATTAGTACCCTTACTCTCTCAAAAATAAGAACACCGTTAAAATATACTGGACTAGCTTACCCTCTATCCTTTGCTCGCAAATATGGCTTGCAAGGAACAATCAAATATTATAGAACTATAAGCCAGAAGTTAGCAAAGTGCTCTCAAAAGCATGGGGGCTAACTGCAAAATTCCTATCAGCTAAAGGAACAAGAACAATAGACTTCAACTAGCTACAACAAGAAGAAAGAGCATGGATCAACTATGCAAATAGTAGGCCAAAACTACTTAACATACCCAAAAGGAAAGAGATCAATTATAGATGGAAAATATGCTTAAAGGAGGAAGAATTCATTCTATGGTTGAATGGTATTAATAGACCGTGTATTTTACTTGATGGTGCATCAAAGTCAAACCTAGGGAAAGCAGGTGTAGGAGGCATTATTCTTAACCAAGGCATGAATAATTCTATATCTTTTGAGTGGGGATTAGGAATGGTCTCAAACAACAAGGCAGAGGCATATGCATTCCTTTTGGGAGCAAAAAAAAAAAAACTAATGAACCCAGTCATTTTGGGAGATTCCTCCATCCTCATCCAAGCACTGGTCAAGAAGACCAAACCAAAAGATGCAGTGTTAGGCCAAATCAAAACCAGGATTAGTCAACAACTAAAAGACTTGGGACGAATCACGTTCATGCATATCTTAAGGGAAAACAACAAAAATGAAGCCAATCAAGCAAATAAAGTAGTGGCACGATCCCCATGATAAGTGTGGACTGAAAATGATATTTTTTTTCTACCAATTACATAATAATTTCTTCCCCCTCTCAATCCAATCATAGTATGTTCGTAATCTGGATTGGTTTACATTAAAATATGCGCCTTTCTTATTAGAACAGGAGCATTATCTTTTTCAAATCTTCCTTGTTGCTCCTCTCTACCCAATTTCAATCACCTTGAATGTTCATCCCTCTCATTCTTCCTGTGACCTCCTCCCATCCTTCTCCTGCTTGATTCCCCCTCCCCTCATGTTATTTTATTTATTTGCTCCCTCCCCCACAGCTCTATCCACTCCCTCCCTTCACATTTCTTCCCCCCACATTATCACCCTTCGCTTTGTCTCTTCGGCCCTTCCTTCACTCTGTTTCCCCACTTCTCGCTCACAGAGAGCATCCCTTTTCCCTTCTACTCTTTCTACAAATCAAGGGTAGGAAACTATCTTTGTTTTAGTCCTCCTTGGTATTTGTTGCCTCTCTATCATTCAGTATATGCTAGTATGGTTGTTGTCAGGCCGCAACTCTTTACTGCCTCCTCCTTCTTTGCAAATATGTGTTGTGTTGAACCTTCCTCCGTTGAGGCCACACTATCCTCTTAACTTCAGTTTGAATTTTGCAAAGGTCTTCATTCGGTGCAAAGGGCAAATGGATCCCCTTTATCAAGCATCCAAGGACGAGAAATGTGCTTATTGCAGAACCAACAAGTATATGAATGATCAGCTAAGAGAAATAGTAAGAGAAATTTGACGCTAGTCAAAATCAGAAAATGCATTTTTAATGGGAAGACTTGCCAACTAGAACGCACAAATTGAAGCTCTTAACAACAAGTGCACACGTTTGGAGAACTCTATAGCATTCCTGAAAGGAATCCTCACCAACCAGATTGGGGAAAAATTAGTCTCTGGGGATAGAAGAAGCAACAACAAGCCAAAAGAAGAGCCCTTTGTAAATCAAAAATAGGATCTTTTGTAGATTTTCCATGCATCGGCTTTAGCAACTCAAGTTTCTATCTAAGTAGTTACTATGAAATGTAAATGTCAGGTATTTATGCAACAGTTTGTAAGAATCTATAAACAATCAGTAGTAGGAAAACTTTGAACTTTTGAAATCCGGAACACAATTGATTGGGATGGTTCCTTCTTCTTGCCCTCCCTCTCAGTCTCGTTGGCTCCAAAAATCATGTAACGGGAGCTTTCTCCCTCCTCTTTTTTGAATAGAAAATCCAATAGTCGACTATGTTAAAAAATAAATAAATACATTTTTCAATTAATAAAAAAGAAATTGTATTTTATGTATGAGGCTGATGTATTTTATTTGTCAATCATGTAGCAGAGACGTTAGCATAGAGAGCAACAACAATTGGAAATACTTATCGAAATAATGAAAACAAATACATACACCAATAATATAGATGATGAACTAACACAAGTACATATAACTCTCCATTGTCATTACCTTGATTATCTTCCTCGACGCTTGGCATGGTAACATTGTTGTTCTTGGAAACATGTTTTAATCTAGGGTCATGTCATGATATGAACCACCAATCCCTATCTAACACATTTGGGTTAAATAACACTTGGTTGCAGTGTTTTGGGAAAACATAAGGCTCCCTAGCTTGATGCCACATCTTTCTAGAGTTGATTGATATCAGCCCACTATCGTGATCTTCCTTTAAATTATTCCGATCAAAGGTGTCCCACCACTTCCACCTAAAAATAACACATCAGAATGAAGAGAAGTCCACTTGAATGATCTCTTGTATCTTTCTAGTGTAACTTAATGTCCCTTACAATAGGTTTTGATCACACTGGTTAGCACCACTAGATTGGTCAAACTCGACTTCCACTCGACTTCCACTCCACAGTCTTGTGTCATGCATCCATTATTGACATCCTTCATGCAAAAATTATGTCCATATGCCCACATAGATGGGAAAATTCACCTATAAAAAAGTGAAAAAAATCACAGTGTCATGTGTCTAATAATCTGAAGAAAAAAAAAAGAAGAAAAAAAAAAGAAAAATAAATAAAAATAAATAAATAAATAAATAATAATAATAATAATAAT